>LKNJ01001161.1:0-106437 GCA_002120245.1 Maccullochella peelii
AATTATACTGGTTGGTTCAATGTTTTCAGTTTCAAATAATTGCAAACATGACTAATGCAATTGTTTTGGCATTGGCAATCTAACGTTTTGTGTTTAAACTTTCTATCATAACTAATACATTTGTACTGCAGTGTTTTGGTTAAGTGTATGTTATCCTCCTTGACATGATTTATATATACTCTTTTTGTCCTTTCTGTTCAGTTAGTACTCTGAGTGCCACAATGAGCTGAGAATATGAATGACTGATAGCTTGTATATGTAATTTAATAGAGCGTGCAGATTCTAGTATGTGAGTGAAGTGCTTGTTTGTATCATTTGCTACAATTAATAAAGCACAAATATTCCAGCCACTGCTTGAGATTTTCCTATTGTACTGTCATTATTTTTGTATGTGGAGTGAGCCTTACCTTACAGGACTGCAGCAAGTTCTCCACCGCTGTCTGCATCTTCAACCAGTAGTGATGGAAAGATTTATTCGGGTTTCACCCTGACAGGTTTACTCTGTTTTTGGACATATGAAATCCCATTTTGGATATCTGTGTATATACTTGCAACTGGGTTATTCTTTATTAATTATACTATTTATCATATCCTACAGAGTAAGAATGCCTGAGGCTTCATATACACTGAGTGCGTGCGTATTATATTTGGATATTTTTATCATCATTTTATCATCCTCTGGGGCTCCCTGGTAGGAGTAGTGTCTAACAATAGTCATCTAAAGTGTGATTACGAGAATAAACAAACATATAACAATGGGTCTTACGTGTGCCCATGCCATACTTTATTCAATAAAAAAGTAATGTAGCTACAATATGGCACACTTGTGCAATGTCAGTCAATTTCCAATGGCATGGTAATGTCTTTTAGTTATACAAAGCATGCTTGTACATTAAACACTTAATAAATACAGTTATTCCTCTTTTTGCAGTGAACACTTAAAAAAATCACCTTCTTCTGCAATATTCTGGAGCAAATTGTAAAATAAGTCTTAAAAACACAACGTGGTGGTGGTGGGGGGGGTCGACAACAGTATTCTCCATACCAAACGCACTTAGAAATACAAAACTGTTTTACAAACAATTAGGTTGACGGCATGCATACAAAAATAGACAACTATTCTGATCATTCCTTTGTAATTTACAATACTAGTTCATTATTGCCAAGCGTTATATTGTTGTGCCCCTGTTTTGAGGAATAGCTTGCTTTCTACATCTTCTCTCGTCTCTCTTGGAAAAGTACAATGTACATTCACAATCACTGAGGCACAGCACTTGATTTACAATTTGTATAAGTACCCCAAAACATTGTGTAGTCACTGTTGTAGTGATGTAATATTAAATATATATATATCTATATATCTATATATGCTTAACACCCTGTACACTCAAAGAACAAACATACCCTTTAATCATACACACATGCATAACAAAATGTAGGGTAACACTTCATTTTACATGTCCGCGAATTTCATGGTAAGTAGGTGATAATTAGCAAGTAACGTATTTGAAATTTCTCAAAAATGTCCCCAAGATTTACCCCAAAATGTATTGAAAATTGCCCCAACATTATTTAGGAATTATATTCCGCTATTTCATAATAAGTAGTTACGGTACAGATTTTCAAAATCGCTTGCATGCTGAAACTGTATGTATGAACACCCCAAACCATTGTGCAGATTTGTTGAACCCTTTTTACAAAACCCTAAACACAAATCTAACTATAAAGCAGAGCAACATCATGCTTCCATGCGCAGCCATCCAATATAAAGAACTCAAGTTATTACAACTAAACACAATTAACACACAGTCCTCAAGATGTAAACAATACCAAGCTTTACTGTTCAACCAACAATCAGATGCATAAAAGGGCCACAGGGGAGTTGACATGTTTTAAAACAATGGATGCCAACAATGAGGAGAGAGCTAGAAAAAGAGAAAGTGTGATGAGAGGAGGTAGACGAGGGTGAGGAAGAGTAAGGGCAAGATCTCCCAGTTAATTCAAATCAGTCAACTCGCATATGCAATATTTACGTATATAACATTTCTGTGCACATCAACACATCACTCAATCTATACTGACACAGAAATGTCATGATTGCATACTTATTTAGGGCCCCTAAAAGAACATTTTGGCATGGATGAAAACAGACCAAACACTTGGTAACCCAAGAATATTTCAATAAATGACCTTAGAGTTAAACTGTGTGTTTCTTGATGGTGTTTCTTACCACTGGTTGTGATTACTGTTAATATGCATAGCACAGAAAACTGTTAGCTAACGCTAGCTTACCATGCTAACGCAATTGCTAATGCTAATGCTAGCCTCACAGACAATGATACTTGAACACTGGGGAAGAAGTGCACAAATAGCACAGTAGGAACAATCCTAGCCAACAAGAAGTAATTAAAAATACAATTGTATGTCCTTTGGCTGCGTGTAAAAGCTGTGTGCAACCTACTTAACAGAGGGCATGGGGTAACCCCATGGCAGACATGATCAGCAGAAGTTAGGCAGAAACTAGTTGGAAATTAAGCTGAAATAACTCACTTCAGTTTAGTGGCCTGCTCGGTAGAAGTTACACAGAAACTAGTTGAAAGTTAAGCTGCAACAACTCACTAAATTTACTTCATATTACTTTCCTGGAAATGTATTAAATAAATAACCAGCTATTTATTACCTGCTTATTGGGAAATAGCGGAATATATTTATTATATAATGTTGGGGTAATTTTTGATAAATTTGGGGGTAAATCTTGGGGTAACTTGGGGGTCATTTGGGGGTAATTTCCAAGAAATTTCAAATACGTTACTTGCTAATTATCACCTACTTACCATGAAATTCGCAGGACATGTAAAATGAAGTGTTACCAAATGTTGTGTACATCCAAAATAGCTTTGCTTTTAATGTCTCCGTCAAACCTTGCTGAGCGGCTGTACACAACTCCAGCATAATGTTCAAAACGATTCAACAGAAGCGAGGGGAGGTGGCCATGCATGCGAGCGATGAATTACAAAGCTCTCCGACAAGTCTTGGACACAGACGCAGAGTGCTTACTTGTTGTAAACCCAGTGAGTCAACGAGTTATTTTATCAAGCCAGACATCTTTTTTTGCTTTTTTGTAACAGCCGTCATCTTTAAAAGAGGGGGATGGGATGGAGAGGGACACCAAGCCTGTGTGCTCCTGCACGGTGAGTGAGGTTAAAGGAGCAGTTAACAGGAAAAGAGATGTAGAGCCGAGCAGGTAAAAGAAGGTTTTTGGGGCCTTTTATCTCCAGCAGAGGGATGCCGGCTGTGTGAGGCACAGGCAGAGGCAATACATTTGAGGTTTGATCAACACACTGATCCTCACCCTAAAAAACCCAATGACCGGTTTGTGTCTTGAAGAGGGACATTCTGTAAGGAGGTGAAGGCATCAATTAGTAATTAGCCAATAAACCACACACTTATGGAGAGACATAAATGCTTAAAACATGTTGTTATACCTTAAGTGAGCTATGGAGGATCCGGAGACGATGAAGCTTGTCATTGAGCAGTGGGTCATTCACTCGGCGAACAAATGAGCGCTTGTACTCCAGGCGGCTGGCTGATCTGTGGTCAGCAGAGGTGGACAAACTGGTCTGCTCCAGAGCCCGGTACAAATCTCCCAGAGAGTCTGCCTGCATCCTGCAGTCCCGTCCATGGCCTGGCAAGAAGGACAAGCAATCATCAACAAAGATTTTAAATTAAACTGAACTCAAGGATGAGACTTAAGAAGTAAACAACCTGCATACAGGTTGTACTTTTTAAAACTGAACAAATCCATCCACCATATGAAACTGTAGGCAGCCTCTCTCTGCCCACACATTCACACCAGCCGATTGGATGCTACCTGCCCAGCATGAAACTGCAGAGAGCCGAAGCTAACAAGCGGCTGGTGAAGGGACTCAGAAATATAGCAAGTTGACAGCGAGGTCAGTGGACTATCTTGAGTAACCAGAACATTTTTCTGGAAAGAACTGCTGAGTTTTTCAAATGTAAATGTTTCATGCTATGCACCACAAACACAATTGCATTCACTCCTGGGCGGTTTTAGTGATTCGAGGGCCACATGCATAGACTGAGATGAAGCTCTGTTTGTGTGTTGCATATAGTGGTAGAGGAAGCTGTTTACATAAGTATATAAAACCACACTGTAAAAATACTCCATTACTAGTAAAAGTCCTGCTTTGAGAATGTTACTTAAGTAGAAGTACCGGTATGTAAGTATAATCAGGGAAAGATTATTGTATTATATAAAAGTAAAATCAATTTAGAAAAATAGCCACTGTGGCTGATTAATCTGCTGATTATTTTCTTGATTTATCGATTGATTGTTTGGTTTGTAAAAATTCTGAAAAGAGTGAGAAATTGCCATCACAGTTACCCAGAACCTAAGTGACACCTTCAAATAGCTTGTTCTGTCTGACCAGTGAAACAGTCAAACCTCAAATTTATTTACTGTAATTTAAGACAAAAGAAAAGCAGCTGGAACCATGAAATGTCTGCATTCTTTCAGTTATTAAAATAGTTACACTTTTTTTGCACTATATGAAAGTAATCAGTGTCCTCTCATGTTTACTCAGATAATGTGTGTATCGTTTTATTTTTCACAGGCTCACAGAAAGCACATTCCTGTTCTTTTCGATGCATCATTCTGTGGTACGTCTCTTCATTACAGTACTTTCTTCAGGGAAAATTGGCCTCAAACCTGCAACACTTTGTGCACAGCTCATACACCATTCTAATAAACTACCAGGACCCATCATGTCTCCTGTTTACGTACACTGCCCTCTGTTGGCATGATACTAATGCTACACTAGTGCTATGAATCTGTTAGTCGTCATTCTATTTTTTTGTTTTGGATGAAGGGCGACACGTTCTGAAGCTTTGGGGCTGTGCTTTGAAATGTATCATGCTTTATTTGCCGCCTTTTTTGTGTTTTTTTTTCTTGTCTTTCCAGGCAGTGGTGGAGAGAGAAACGGTAGAGCAAAAGATAAATGAGGACAAGAAGAGAGGACCCTTAGGGGCGTTGCTTTATCCTGAATTCAACATTAACATGGGCTGAAAGGATTCCTCCTCGCTTCACCATTCAAACACAGCCGAGAGGCACAATGGCATCTCAATCGGGCAAGAGAGAGAGAAGAAAAGAGAGAGAAAGAGTGAGCATGAGTGTCTGAGAGAGTGTGGACTGCCAAGATAAATCACTATCAAATAAGACACTACATTTCATCTCACATAGACAACTGCCCTGGAGGTCTTTGAGGGATGGCAAATGGGCTGGCTTCAAATCTAATCCAATAAAGCAATAATAGCGAGTATTCAACCTCTGACATTTACTGATTCTGACTGCCTGTTAGCAGCTTTAATAAAATAACTGACGAAAAGTAAGCGCACTTGCTCAACACTATGCAGATGAAAAGACTGATCTGCGTGCTTACATTTGGAGATTTCCAAATTATCTCAGTGATATTGTTGAGTGTGTGATACCTTGACCTCCTCTAATGATCTACTGCCGGCCTTTTTGTCTGACGTGCCCCCGTAACCCTGTCAGATTAGCTCAAGCACCCCGTTATCCACACAACACGCCATGTTCTAAATGTGTTCATTTGAACTGAACTGGATGTTATTATGTTAACACTGTTGATTATATAAAAGTGGATATTGTTACTCTTATTTTTCCATACAAGACAACATCGTGATAATGCAGTTGTTTAGACTTGGTCTTCTCTTTTTTATTTGTTTTTAGTCCAATTTTTATATTTGTGCCAGTACCACTTGGGAGTGGCAGAAGCTGGACATTTCAACAGTTTATCCTTTACTTCTAGCGACCTATTTTGACTTCGCTGATCATTTATAAACTAGTTTTCACGCAGTCTCAATCGCAGCACGTGGTGTTAAGGTGCTTGAAGTGACTCAGGTTGGTGGGAAGCATGTCCTGACTTAAATGTATAATTGATTATCAAAATTGTTGTCAATTCATTTTCTATCGATCAACTTATTGTTTTAGTTCTAGTGTGATGCAATACACTGTGTTCTTCAAATGTCTATGCTTGTGGTACATGTAAAACACAGATTCTGTGTGTCTGACCAGTGTCTCTGGCCCGGTCCAGCTGGTAGTGCTGGGGCTCTCTCTGATCAGTGGCGGTTGCGGTCAGGATAGCGTGGAGCCCGCTGTCCCTGGGTAGCGTGAAACTGCGGGGTTTCCCTCCCGCCTCTGAATCGATACTGGCCCTGAGGGGCAGAGGCAGGGCTCTGTACTGTTCTTGCAGCAGGCTGCGCTGTGCGGGCAGGGTGGACTGCCTGCGGTACTCCATCGCCAGGTGGTCTCTGTCCTCAGATAGCAGGGTCTCCTCCACGGGAAACGTCTGGAGGTAATGCATCCTCACGTTGCTCTCCATCTGATCCTGCCATGAGTTTCGGTGGCTGCTCGTCTTCTGCCCGGGGGAGACGCCATTGTTGCTGCTGCTGCCGTCCTGAGGCTCAGAGTGGAACTCCTCATGAGAGGAGCGGGACTGGAACGTGTCGGAGGAGGAGAGATGGCCACGTTTCGGTTCCAGGTAGGGACTCACCTAAACACAAACAGACAGTTAGCAAGTCAAAAAGAGAAGTTTGCCACTTTGGGTGATATTTATAATAATTTATGATAATTTATATATTTATATAACTACAAGCTGACAGACTCACTGAGGACGCTCTGGGATAGGTATCATAAGGTGGGGGCGGACTGTCCTGTTTGGGCATTGAGGGCATCTCCATGTCCTCATGATCGCTCTCACTCCAGTAATCTGTCAGGAACGAACAGACTGTGTCATGTTTTTATGTCTATAGCAGAATTAAAGCCAAGCTCTTTAAATGCAGCAGAAAGGAGAACCTGTTTATAACCTTTTATTTCAAATAAGCACCCACACTAGTTTAAATAGACGATAGAGGCTCGTCATGGCTTATGAGACTTTAGTTTAAAGCTGAGATTTTTCTTCAGAACTGCTGCATCAGATCAGAAAGATCAGCTCTGCCCATGGATGAGTGTTCTGAAAGGTGTAGCTGCAGTGTCTGTGTGGTGTAGGTGTGATGTGAAGTCCAGGTCTGACTACTGCTGAGGGAGAGTGTGAAGAAGGATGAATCTGTGAGAACTTCCTGTTAAGAATTCTGGAGGTGTTAAGGGTCTAATTTAGCAACTTGTCTGTGAAGGCTGAAGCCCCCTCTTCATAAAACCAACGAAAAAACCTGATCTCACCCGCCCACCTTTGCAAGGTCTAAATAGCACAATGGTTAGTTTCTTTATTTCCTGTCCATTTGTAAGAACCCAAAGAACACCAGAATATGAAAATAACAAGCACGCCTTCAGCCCCTAAAATTAGTATTTATATTCAGCACAAAGCAGAGATGCTTGAATCAGATGTGAAGTGGAAGTGAAAGTGGGGAGAGGTGTTAAAAAGTCTCTGCCTGATCATTGATCTACAAATAAGATCTATTTATTGAATTCTCTCTGTCAGGTCTTGTTTTCCCAGGTTATTGCATCAAATCACACAAAACGATCCAAGGTTATAATGTAATATTCCATATTTATTTTTCCTTATAACCCGTCTAACTTTGACAGTCAGCTAACAGCAAAGGCAAGATGATCTTGATTAAACCTGAAGTAATAAAAAAAAAAAAAGAGTGAGAGCTTATCCACCAATGGAAGGATCCAGGACAAAAAGTAGCTTCCAAACTCACTTTAAAGCAAGTGTGCAAAACTAAAGAAGCAACAAAACTTGCACACTTAATATGCTGACTGGTACAGACCTGACATGATATTACATGCCCACAGCAATTCGGTCATATACCAGATTTAATAATAGTGTTTTTTTCTACAGACATATGAAGAGGCAAAATAATGAAGTCATGGAGCCTGTAGCCCTAAGCTCCTTGTTTGCAGCATATATGAGATGGAGCTGAAGGAGCAGATACACTGTGATGGAAAATGACTGCTGCGAACCTGTGATAGCAAATTAAAACCTTGCCAAATGAAGACTAGGCAAAATAATTATCCATGCATTCGTGATTACTTATTTATATATGATTCCTCAATCTAAGTAAGTAAGACCCACTGTTGACCAGTGACCGGTAACAGACGAAGAATCCTTTGCAGCACCGGGAACAGAGTCTGTGACTAATCTCACCTTGGTCCTGGCGAATTTTCTCCTGCTCAGAGTATCCTGCCACTGCCATACTGAGACGACTCAGCCACCTGTGGGGGAGAATAACAGTCATGACGCACGGCAGCTTGACATCCAATAAAACACCTTGTGCTTGTGTGTGTGTGTGTGTGTGTGTGTGTGTCTTCCTGTTTGACCAATCACCTTACAAAAACTGTTTCAAGGAGAGTGGGCAGTCCGGTAGGGGGATTAAATTTCCAGCCAGCGGGTGGGTTTAAATGTGGCCGCAGATGTGAGAATGGGGGAGTTTACAGCATGACTATCACAGCCCTATTAACTCACCGGGACATGTCGTCTACATTTTCTGCTGCAAAGTAGAAAGTCTTTATCTTCGGATGGCAAGCCTTGAAAGCACTGAAAGGGAACCGAGGGTATATGTAATCACATGTAAGCACAGGAACGGGGACATATAGCAGGCATTAACATATGAATGCAGAAGACTGCCGAGATAAACTGGCACAGGTCACACATACAGTAATTCAGACTGACACAAGAACAGCAAGACTTTGCATCATAAGATAAACTGCTCTGCTTATTTTTGGGAGCTGTATGCAAGTCTGAGTCAGTTTCATTAAACGTGCATGCATGTGCGTGCAAACACAATCCTGCACCCAGAAGCTGTGGCATGATTAACATAGATATATGAAGCTATAATAGCTATAATTGGGAAGCACAGCGCCCACATAATAATTTAATAATAATTAAACTCCTACTTGCTGGCATTTAACCCATTAGTGAACAACAAACCCATCAAATGTGCTAACAGCTATTTGCCACAAAGTATACTGTATAAAGTAGCACATTCATTATCTGTATTCAACTGTGTGTGTGGGATTTGCAAGAACATTCTTTGGTTTCTTTGAATTTGAATCTTTAAAAGCATAAAAATTAGGCTTCCTTTAACCAAATCAGAGTTCAATTTTAACTACTGGTGATCCAAAGATCAAAATCTTTAGTTTCTCCTTAAAAACATCTACATCTACTAGCTTTAAAGGTTCACATGGAGTTTTTGACCTCTAGTAGCACTATGGAGTTTTTGAGAAGGCCTCCATTTTGTTTGTATCATGCACGATACACAGCCCTGCCAATGGTCTCAAACTATTCCCACTGATCTACACGTGGTGGTAACATGCCAAGCTATGCACCAATAAAAAAATGGAAAAGAAGAAGATGCTGGATAAAATACTTTGCAAATGCTTTATGAGGAAGGAAATGCCTAACTTTTGTTTGTTTAGAAGAAAACTCCACAGGGCACCTTTAACTCCTCCAGGCCACAAGTGTGCAGCCAGAGTCTCTGTCTGAACATTTTGTGCCTTTGTAGATCCACTGTGATTTGTAAATTGTAATGCACATGTAATGACAGTAGACTTACTGAATGTGGAAAAACTGAGACATATTGTTGAAATTGCACTTATTTTTCTCAAGACATCTCAGGCTGTTCACCATCTGTTTTGTACATGGATGGTTTATTAATTGTGAACGTTTTCAGAATGTACTTGTTCACATAAAAGAAAGGAAACATTTTGGAGGTGTTATTATTTATAGGTTATTATGCAATGGTTTTTCTGGTCCGGCCCACTTGGGCTGTATGTAGCCCATGAACTAAAATGAGTTTGACACCCCTGCTCTAGATACTGCCCTCAGGACCAAAAAGCACAACATGGTCTTAGAATTGGTTAAAATATCACTGATAATGTGATCTACATACTTCTTGCTTTACGTTTTTAGTCATTATTGCAGTACGCCATAAATCTATGCATCTGCGTAGAAAAGCAATGCAAATATACAGTAAGAAGCTTGATCTATGGTGTCCAGGTGAAAATCAGTACTCACAACTTCCTTCTGCATTCAGTGGCACGATCAATCTTAAACTCTGGGAGGCTGACAAAGCCCTCTGCCTTCTCATTCTGTGACGAGCAAAAGCAAAAGCACAGTTAGTGCCACATAATGAATAGAGGCTTAATGCTGTGTATTGCTCTTTTGTAAAAATCACCATATTCACCTCCTCATTCATGTACCAATACAGGCACGTGTCTTTCAGGATGAACCAGTATTTCTTCCACTTCTGCGAAAAATAGGTTTTAGCATCCTTTTTTTTCCACAGCCAGCCCTCACAGTCCCCCTGACCCAAGTCCCTGCAGGAAATCCGCCGCTTGCTGATTGAAGACATGGGACTTCCAGCTGCAGGCGCCAGCAGGGGAGCAGAACAGACGAGGGGGGTCAGAAAACACTCCTGGTGAAACACCTGCTCATGTTTGGGTTTGAGTACATGTGAGCGCTCAAGTAAAACCCCTTGAACAAATTTTCTTACCTTTGCTCTTCTTCTTTGACCTTGACAGCAGTGAGGATCGTTCAAACACCTGCAAAGAAAAAAAGAATGACAATGCGCAGAGGATCCCAGTGCAGCCAAATGCCTCTGCTTCTGTACTAGCTTACAAGGAAAAATTTGAATTTTCACAGACACAAAGGACTAACATGGTAGAGGGAGGCCGAGTCAGAGCTGGATGTGGACAGGGAGACTTCCATCTGGAGGGCAGGGACGAGCGTGTAATGGGTGGGGCTGCCTCCTCGCTCAGTCTTCCTCCTGCTCTGGCTCAGGCTGCGTCCTAGAAGGAAATCCTCCCCCGGGGTTTTATCTTCACTCGCAAAACGCAGCAGGGAATTCTCTGCCGAGACACAACAGAGGCAAAATCAGTACCGCACACACTTTATAAAATAACATTTTAAAAATCTATTTACATACTAAATGCTCCGTACAGTTCCATGTCTGAATTATAAGATGCTGCACCAGATTCAGTAAGCTTGTTTAACTTAATCAAGTAATTTTCCATCTAGACTATGGATTTTTAACCACATATTAGTTGCTACAATAGTTGCTACAATAGCTGTCATAACACTGATCAAACTTTTTTGTAATCTATTGTAAGACCAGCCAGTTGCCTGTGACTTAATGATCTCTCTCTGAGATCAGTGAATGCTGACATTTCAAAAGACTACCTATTTTTAAAGGCATTACAAAATCTACAGAGGAGGGCTGTTGTCAGGCAGGAGGACCTCAAAACTTCCAAATACTGTCTCCTGTAGATAAATATAGCACCATAACTTTTTTTCTGAAAAGCCCAAAGGAGCAACATATCACCACCATCCCCAGAGGAAACAAACACATCACTCAAGTCTTTCTTTGAGACTGAAATAAAGCAATTCAGTCTCCTCCCACTCCATTTACCACCTAGCTCAACAGTCACCAACAAAATGTGAAAATCTCTGGATATGTTCCTACAGTTGCCAAAGCAACAGTGCACTTTTTATATCCAAACAGAGAGAAACAGCAAAGCTGAGAGCGAGAAAGAGAGAAACAAGAAGAGAGGGGTGGAGGGGAAAAAGGATCAGTGATAGATTATGAACATATGGAGGAGATAGAGGCGCAGGAGCTGATATCCAGCATGTTATCAGTTTTGACAGGCCAGCTCATCCTTCTACTTTTTGGCTGGGAGATCTGAGAGGGTGAAGATATTATGAGATATCCACCCACTCACCTCAGCTCCCTCTGTCCCTCTCTGTCTCCCTGCTTTCTCTGCCTCCCTTTCTTTTTCTCTCTCCCACTGCCTCCCACTCACCTCTCCTGCTCTCTCTCTTCAGCTTGGCCAGGTCTTCGTTGTCTCCCACCCAGTTGTATTCCACCGGCATTGAGATGGGCCTGAGCCTGCCTGGAGCAAGGAGGCACGGGGAACGTCAATATTACACAGCTGCCCACACACACACACACACACACACACACATCAAACAGCTGCAGACGTCTCATAAACAACTCATACAGACGTCACATTTGCAGGGCTTTGAGCTCTTGGCTCTCACAATTACAGCAGTGAGTCTTCAGACGAGGCCAGGGTCTTACCATAGGTGGGAGTGCTCCCCCTGCGGACTGATGACACCTCTTGGTTCTGGTCATACTCGTAACAGTACAGTATAGCATCTTCCTCCACCAGAGGAAATCGCCCCCGGCACTCCTGGTCCAGGTAGGAGTTTGGTGACTCAGATCCCTCAGCAACATGGACGTCCGATTGTGGATCGTCACCCGGCAGACTTCCCTTGTCATCTCTGCAGTGAAGGAAAGCAAGAAGTCATTTTAATGCCAGTGAAGATCTGGACTAATATGAAAAGAAGAAGCAATGCCTCCATCAGTGTGAATTGTAGGCTGAAACTAAACAAAAAATAGACACGTTTTGGTTTAAAGGATAAGGCCAGCAATATTCTATATATTTGTTGTCAACAAATCCCATGAAAAGACCAAAACCAACAATGTGTTAGTCCATCTCTCAATACTTTCTCACTTCTCCAGCCTATCTGTGGCTCTCAGGCCCAAGCTCATTCTTTCCAATTGAAGATGCAATTTTTAACAACAAATTACAAATATATACTTTAATTTTTAAAAAGGGCTCAATAATTTCCTCAAACAGCTGGGTACTGTAGTTTTTAGCAAATGTTATTCAAACGGGAGTAAATAGTGCATTTATTGGGGACTATTTTCATCTGCAGATGAATACACATTTGGTGCTCTAGTGACTGTTTACGGTGTATGTGTATGGACTCAAAATAAAGTACAGCATCCATGTTCAGGGTAATGAAGGAACATGTCACCCAGCGCAACAGTGTGACTCACTGACATATTTATAATAGTTTTTCAACAACGTTGGAGCTCCATGGCATAGAGGAATAAGCTACATCAGGCTTTGGCTACTTAGGAAATACTTGTTAGTAGGAGCAATTTATTGTTGGTGCTGTCATCAGTCAGCGGAGTAACATGAATCCGATGGCAGGAATGTGTACCGAGACATTGCTCCACAGCGCTACTAGTTGTCAAAAACTCCACAGGGTACCTTCAATATCTGGTAAAACAAGCACTGCGTGGGAACTTCTATGTGTTTTATGTGTACGTGTGTGTTCACCTGGGGGTGTAGGGTTCTGGTGGAGGAGGAGGGATGTAGAGGTCCTGCAGGGCACAGCTGCTCCTCCTGGATGGAGTACTTAAAGTGCTGGTAGGCGTGGCGACACTGCTGCTGGGGCTCTGAGGGAAGATTGGCTGTGTGTGAGTGAGTGTGCATGTATGTGTGAGCACGTGTGAAAGAGAGAGAGAGAGAGACAGGCAGACAGGGAGAGAGACATATAGAGAGAGGAACAGTTACAGAGATTGACACATTGAAAATTTGGAGTTCGCAGCGGTTCAGTCAGTTAGTCAGTCAGGGGCTATTTGTTGGGTTCGGACTGTGCTGCTGAGCATCTCAACCGTGAAATGAGCAGTGTACTGTACATTTCTGATGCTCCAGTTCTAACTGGTGCACACGGGAAGTCGGGTCGGTGTGCAGGCTAGTCATCCCTCATTCAGGTCAAGGAAAATCTGGTCATAGCCTAAACAGTCTGTTAAACGCAGTACATGGAGATCGTTGTTTATCTATGATACCTTTATAAAAAAAAAATACGTATGTTCTATCTTTTTAATTGCCTTCTTGTCACATGTATTATATAAAAAGTAGGGCAACTTGAATAGTCAGAGAGATGTAATCCAATCACAAGATGCCTGTGTTGCAGTGATAAAACACGGACTTCCAAAAAACACTTGTGAGCTTATTAAATGAGCAAGCACTGAAATTCTTTCAACAATAGAATACTAATTTGTCACTGCTCAAACTATGCTAATATGTTGCGTAACTCACAGCTGACTAATATCAGAGATGTATTATCGGGAGATGTGCTTCATCATAAGACCATTATGTGTGTCAGAAGTACTGCAGGGCTTCCACAGCACAATGTTCTTTTCAATAACTTAACCGACTACATTGACATTCTTAATATTAGTCACATCTCAGAGCAGAAAACATTACAGTTTCTATGTTCTCTTTTTCCTTCTCTGTCCTTAAAAATGCCCAGCAGGAGAGAAAATTTGATTGAGTTGGAGAAGAAGAAGGATGAGGATGTGATGTGAAGGGGGAGGAGGCTGAGCAGGACTGCGCTTCAGGGCCTCAGGGGGGAGAGAACATTTTCTCTGGCCTAGGACTCAAAGAAAGGCTGGGCTGCATTAATACACATCCCTCTCATAGCCACCCATTCTGGCTCGGGCACACAATTCTAATAATGTAACTGTTTTGGCCGAATTAGGACAACAGATGCCACTAAGGGCTGAAATGTCAAGATGCTGGAACCTTCAACCAATTAGTAGCTGTTGTGGTACAGAAAGGAGGTGGACACAATAAAAGCAATACCTGCACAATACAGTGCAAAGCCCATAGCTACAATAACTCAACCCAAAATTATCTCTCTGAAAATGTTTTCACAGAAATTGAACATGATAAGTTTTACAAAGCTAATGTTTGTTTCAGGGCTCTTGTATTACTTGAGTGCATCCTAGTGTAAAAGCGCTAACCCCATCTTCACTTTGTACTCTTCTGTTTATCTCACACCCTGGCCATTTATGGGCCGATCCGGGGATTTTGGCGTCTAGTGTCCAGAGTCTGTGCAGTCAGTGCAGACAGAAGAACAGAGACATATACATACAAATACATATCTACACACAAACGGGCATGCACAAACATATCTGTGGAGGATGAAAGCAGTCATCATACTTGCAGAGCCAACGGTTTCCATCTCATGTTCTTGAGCAGAGCAGGGGTTGAGGTGAGCGTGCTCTGTGGGCGTTTCTTCAGCGTCAGGGTAACACCTGCAGGGTCCCCACGCAACAAGTTCACCAGGTTCTTCAGCTGCCAGCCCACCTAGCAAACAACAACAGCCTGATAAGGGTTTCCTCAACACACAGGCATCCCCATGACTCAGACTACTGCAAGCTGATATTTCAATATGAACGTCTAGTTAGTGACTAGTACAGGGATTACACATACATCCAGTTCACATGTTTCCTTTCACACATGATTTGGATGACTTTTCTTTACGCCTAATCCACTTCATGCCGAAGTTCAGCTTGCCAAGCATGTATTTTACTCAAGGTGATGTTGTGGTCATTATTTTAATTATACACGTAGATCCTGATGGTTGGAAACTGCAGCATGAGGTTCATGTTGATGAGGATGTTAAATGCAAAGTTGGATGCCAAAGGGCATCTTGTACACCTCCCGTGATATCAATCTGCAGGCGCTGTCATGAGGTGGTAAGCCTCGATGTTGTGTGTTGCGAACAGCTTCACGCCTTGTAAATAGTCTTTAACCCAGTTTTGATGACATTTGGCACAAAGAACATCCCGCCCAGAGAAACACTGTCTTCAGCTGAACCAAATATGCCAGGTCCAGTTTGGGGAGAAAATATCCTCTCTTGCTTGGCTGGCTGCACTGAATTTCAGTACATCTTCCGTATTCCAAGCAGCCCTGAGAAACTAGGCATTTTTCAGGCACTGACCTAGCAATCACTTTGCTCCTTTCCAAGTCATTTTTCACCTTGACAGCCACTACACAGAAATTCTTCACACAGAAAGTGCATTAAAGAGACAGACAGGATGAAACTGACACTTTTATAACACAAACCTGCTTTATTGCATGATAAAAAGATTGTTTTGCTGTGTCTGGCCAAAAGAAATGTGTTTATTTAAAGCAGTAAAACCTCTGGGTTGTTTTTTTTTTTAGCTTTTTTGAACTATCTACTGCTCTGCCTTTCTGCTTCAAGGTGTTTCTTATGAAACATCATGCCACTTTCCTTTAGGGAATTCTGGTAGCACTCTCCAGTGTTAAAATTTACTGTCCTGCATGGAGCTTTTTTATGTGTTTGAAGCCTTCCCTATTTATTGACCATTCCTGAAATCCAATCTATCACTGCTGTCTGGAGTTATTTATTTCTGGCATGCTGTCTTTAATTTTTTATAGCTG
This sequence comes from Maccullochella peelii, assembly GCA_002120245.1. Lineage (NCBI taxonomy): Eukaryota > Metazoa > Chordata > Actinopteri > Centrarchiformes > Percichthyidae > Maccullochella > Maccullochella peelii. The sequence goes on from LKNJ01001161.1 coordinate 16,085, forward strand.
TTCAATCTTGTGCTCAATAGCACCAAATCATTTGATATTTCTCTGGTGTATTCTTAGCTTGTTCTAGGTGTTATAACATTTTCTAAGTTAATCACAAGGCAGCTTCTGCCTCTGAGGATTTTTCCTTCATTAATTTCCTTTGGTTGATAACTCCTTTGCCTCAGCAACCATTCATACATCTGCTTTTCATGGAAAAGGATGCTCAAATCCAGTGAACGTTGGTCTGTGTCTTACTGCTGGACTTCTCCCAGCTGCCTTAATTATAAATCTCTGAACTGTTTCAAGCGTCTCTTCTTTTCTTAGTGGTCTTTTTTAAACCTTGACATTTGTTCTACTGTCTCTTGGGCCTGAAGATTTTTTTCCTTGCTTTACTGTTCAGACCTTTTTGTTACTTTTCTCCTCTTCTTGTGAGAAGAGATGGTGCAAGGAACCCTGGAAAGCCACAGACGCATCTAGTTCAATGCTAAATCACCTTGTCCAAACCACCCTGTCCTTGTCCTTCTCCAGACAGTTCAGGAACAATCAATACATAAAGTATTTGTTCTTATCTATGGGCCACACTAAATTAACAGTATTCAAGCTGGTAATGGCAGTCATTATGAGTGACAGTGCATCAGCAGACATGTCAACTGAGTTTAGATATTGCCATCACCCACTTAAGCTGTCAAACTGACTCACTCACTGCTGCTCATTTCAGCATCTTTCCTTCTCCGCCACCTCCCCAGCATCATCCACATGTGAACTTTGTAACTGTGAACCAGTTCCATACCACATACTAATAATATACAGTAAATACAACATGATAATCTTCACTTTTATGAAGGTGCAACTTTGAAAAGCTGCTGCCAATCAAACTGTAAAAGACAGCAAAAGGCTTCATGAAACGCACAGGTGTAATTAATGACATAAATCACGGCTCTGTTCCATTTAGGTGTTTCAGTTCCAGGTCCCTCATATTGTGCATGCATGGCCTACAGAGCCATAATTAATATTATTAATTACACCAGTGCTTTTCCTGCTATGACAGGTTAAAACATCTTCCATTAAAAAAAGGTCTGTTGGGATACTGTGTGTTTCTTTTGGAGCACACACTGACACCTCCCTGCTCTCACTTCTTCGGCAGCCTTTAAACTACGCTTCACAGTGAGATGAAAGAGTCTTGACACCAAAATTGACTCTGTATTTGCACTTATTTTCTATAAAAATGGCTGCATTCAGTGGGTGAGATGACTGACTGAAATGAAACTGACTTGAGCTGTGTAATTATCATATGTCTTGCTGTTGCGCACACAAGCAGCAATTATTTTAGACAAAGGGTGCTATATTTAAATTGTGCACCACTTGAAGTTTTTGCTTTCATTTCCACTGAATTTCTTATATGTTATGTACACTTCAGAAACAGAGGGTTTGTGCAGTTTTGTCTCTTAGCAAAAATCAGTGAAATGCCAGTTACTTGTGATGGGCACAACTGAGAATAATGTCAGCTCACCAAACCCCTTCAGGTAAACTTGGGGTGCCCTGGTGGCTGAGGGGTTTAAGGCGCCAGTTCGAGTCCAAAAAGGACATAGTGTTTAAGTTGTCCCGCTCTAACAGGTGCAACACAACTAACTGGAATACGAGGGTCCATACATGGGCACACTGTCCTGAAGAGAGGTCTATCGAATAAGTAAAAACGCCTGTGTGGGTGAATCATGGGTGTCTAGGAGTTTAAAAGCTACTAACAGAAATCACATTGAAAATGGTGGCTTTTATCCACAGTTTGTTAAGGGCCCTAAGCAGGTACTAGTGGACTGAAGTGCTCTTGTGAGCATGAGTTCAATGATTTCAGCTGACCATCCGACTGACCCTGTGACGAGCAAAGTAACATATCCATCCAGTCAGAATAATGTATCCACATCCTCAAAAACGACCTACAAGAGGCACTACAGCCAGCCACTTATACAAAAACAAATCCAGTAGTGCTGCAGAGGCCCACTGAAGATGTACAGCAGCACAGATATGAATGTGTTTAAAGGAAGTGCATACACATTCACAGAATATACACAATCTGAGGCAGGTATTTCTTTGTGTACAAAACAAGCATATGTGAATTAAACAGACCTTTGTTTAAACAATCTGCAAATGCAAAAGAAAAATGCACATAAAAAGATCATAATGCAAATTCAGACAGTAAATATGAAAAACACATAAAACAAGCCAGAGAACAAAAATGTGGTCTTACTACTGTCTGATGATTGACCTGAATGACTTCATCTCCAGCATGGATTTTCTTACAGCGGTCAGCCACGGACTGATGGATAGACGGAGAGGCAGAGTCATTAACCGCTCGTTCCATTTCACTGTCATGACCGAGCTTACTGTGATACAACGCACCTCGTTCTACATATTACACTACAAGTAAGTGAACACAAAGAGGTTCGTACTTACTCCTTCTGTTGTCCCAGTGATTACATGCAAACCGTCATATGTTGATTTGATATACATGCCCTGTGGGAAGATACATGATTACATTCTAAATCAAACTCTAACATGAGGCTCATTTAACACAGTGCATCTCGGCTCAGCCACACAGCCATTTGCAGAACAGACCAGGGTCATTGCATATTTGCAAATCTTAGCATTTGTTTTAATCTGCTTGTAGTGCAAAATGGGTAGGGTTTGTATTTATCTCAACATTTCTTTAGCAGCAGTGAAAGACGTGCGTTTTTTGTCTGATCAGACAAACGTTAAAATTACTACAGGAAGGTCCTTAAATATGACATGGGTGTACTTTTCAAACATACATGAAATAGGCTGATTTAATGTCATGTAGTGAGTTTCACTCACATGCTCCTTCAAGCAGATTGAATCAAACATGGAGGATTATTGATCTGCAAATACCGCTAAAACTTTTCACTAAAACGGGTCTAAAGTGCATTACAAAAACATACACACACACACAAACATACAAACACACCCAGACACACGTACACATGTACACTCACTGTCTCTTACACACACACATACTCACACAGATACACAGAAGCAGCATGCCAGTCTTCAAGATGAGTGTAAGAGGTTTATTTTTAGGCCTCTTGGCCCACTGTTGTGTTCAGGTTTCAGTGAACGGATGAGAGAACTTCCATGCCCCCTGCTAGCATTTCTGTGGGGGTTGGGGCTTTTATTGTGGCCCTAAGCAGGGCGCTCTTGCCTGAGTGTAGGTCAGTGCGAAGATGGAGTCCAACAAAATGCTGATGGTTATACAGTGGCTGCAAGAACAAGTGTCTTCCCTGCTACTAAACACAGTCTACAGTTTGTCCTAGGAGTAAGTCCATAGACAGGCATTTGTTGCATTGCAATCTGAAATTTTAAGCATTTTATATCTTGCTCATTTCAACATGGACAACATGTTCTTTTCATGTTGCTTTTTATCAACTGACTCACATGCCCATAAGCTCAGAAAAACCCAGTTTTGGGACAGCTGTAGCAAGCTCCATTAGCTACTGAACAGTATACAGCAGCACGCAGTGTTTATGTTTTACCTCACCGGATACTCTGGATAACCGGATGAAAACCGCTAACAGCAAAGTCTTTGTATTAACCCCAGTAACATGGGACACTGCTTCTGGAAAGAGATGTTTCTGATTGTATAATGCAATTTTTCAATGTTATGAGCACCACAAATGAAATCCCCTACACCTACATTGTACCGGGGTAAGGCTGAAGTCTTAGATATCTTGATATTTGGGATATCTCAAAACCTGGGCAATAAAACCAAAACTAGTTGCATGGCTCTAGATGTAAATGAGGAAATGTGTTTTTTCTTTAAACCAGCCCTTTAAGTAAATAGCCTGTGCACTTGGTCCCTTCATGGTCCCAAAACACCAACTTAGGTGTGTGATGTTTGAATCACAAACTGTGATATAACTGAAGGAAACAAATCAGGCAAAGTTAGTATTAGTGATTGAGCGAGTGAATTAACTACTTTTGCAGTGAGTAAGATACATGCTGCAAGATAATTTGCACATGCCATATTTGAATCAAACAGAAGTCAATATTCTGTCAAAAGTCATGCGGATTTCTGTAATTAGTAGGTTTCACCGTCATCCAGCATTATTAGTAGCTTTGTACTTTACTTTTTTGGTAGCTTTTTCCTGTGTTCATTTCATCAAACCTGGAAAACAATTTAACATCTTGATATTTTAAGTATATTAAACCATATTCAAGTGTCATCAAAAGCATATTGAAAGCCTGCTTATGTGCAGGTGCCACATGTGTCGTGGGCTTGTGTGGTTCTTACAGATTGTTGTGTTTACCATGAAAGAGAGTCTGTGCAGTGTGACGCTGTTGAGTAAAGAAAAACACCAACATTCTTCGTCATTATTATCAGTTCATCAGCTAGGTGGCTAACTTTGGGTAACCTTTTACTTTACAGGCTGCTAAATTACATACATGCTGCAAGGCCATAAGAGGGAATCTGCAATTAAATTATGTAGCATTCACGTCTTAATTTGTTATATTGAAACTACTCATATATATTTCTGTCAAACAGGGCCCTCTACATTTTTCAAGCCATGTAAAAGGTAATTGCAGTGAAATTGCTTCGTATTTTCTTATTTTTTATGTGGAAACTACCAGTGTATTTCATACAAAGAGTGCACACTACACTTTACAGGCCATAGGGAGGTAATTACAGTGACATTTCTTTGTAGCCATTATACTGTATGCTTTTCCTTCATGTGGAAACTACCAGTATATTTCAAAAAAGACAATGCACACTACACATTATAGACCATGGAAAGGTAATTATGGGTTAGTTATAGTGAAATTTGTAAATATATATACTGAAAGTACTGGGCTATATCAGGGGAGCTGAGGGAACATGAAGTCAGATAACCTATAAGCACTAGGCTTTACAGTACAATTACTGCTGAAAATAAAAATTACTCAGTAACTATCAGCTATTATTTCTCCTTCTCCTGTCATAACCCAATACTTTGGGCTATATTACCATCTTACAATTAATTTCAATACAATTAGCAGCAAAACCTCTTTTTTCTGCTTTAATTTTACTCTTAATTACTGACTAATTGCTCAGTTATTGCACTACAACAATTTCCTGTTAAATCAATATTACCGGGTAATTGAATTGAGTTATTTGTTACTCTAAGCAGCCTGTAATTTAAAAGGTTACTGCTCAGTAACACCACAGAAACACACAGAGCACCCTCTAATGACATACCAGGTAGGATGGCCAATGAGAAACCCCCCAAAAATGAGTGTGTTTCTTTAAGTCTGACTGAGTGATAGTCTTACCAGTCCTTCAGTGGATTTTATGTTGGCTAGCTGCACAACCTCCAGATGTGCAGCCTGGGACACCATGGGATCCGAGGACAGAGAGATAATGTGGTCGCACACTCCAGACAGAGTTTTACACTGGGGAGGACATATCAGGGATGAATACAATCTGAAAGAGTGTGCATTACAGCTTCATTTACATGCGATCCACTGTAATAAAGTCAGCAACTCACCACATGCAGGATTTTGTTTTCTGTTTCGTACACAGAGCAGTCCTGGGGAACATTCAGAGAGCACTGTTACCTCAAGAGAATGTGTCAAAATGGAGTTATTATTGGCATTTCTGCTGTAGGTGGATGTAAGCAAAAACCGAGCAGCTTGGCACCTATAACCCCCAACACTCCCACACAGGCATGCACAAACACAAAACAAATGAATCACTGATGCGGAGGCATGTCGCTCTCTCTTTCTCTCTCTGCCAGTCTTCCTCTCTCAGCCTTCAACTCTCTACCTATCGTCCTTTTTCACTCCCACCTTTAATTTTTTTCCCACTTACATTTTTCTCTTAACTCCATATAAACATTATCCTCCAGAGAGACTGTCCTAAAACCTATTCAGCATCACTTCTCTCATTAATTACTGATCTTTCTGGGTGGCACAGGGCTGATTGTGATTGTCAGCATTTACAGGCCAAAGACAAATACACTGATATTAAACTCTGTGATAAGTTTCTCACAGTTGATCTGATCTGCAGTGTCTTTAATTTAGAAAATATCGTTACATGTATTTCAACTGTAGCTGAATGAGGTGATGCTTTACATGACAGCGTATCTGACAGCCAAGTCCAACTTAAATATGTCTTTATTATAAGCACTGACAGTTGTAATTTATAAAACTAGAACATTTGTGTATAAACAGAATTAAGTTCATTCATTCTCATGTCAGGGATTAGCTGACCTGAAGTAGTTATATGACATTTCTGACTGTTAAACTGATTGCAGAAGTGTGTTGTACCTCGTGTATTTCTTCTGTTGTTTAAACCTTTAGTTTTTACTCATGTTTGAATACTGTATGTATATGGATGCAATGCATGCAGAAAATAGGAGCTATGTAAGGGTATTAGAGGCTCTGGATTGGATGTTTATACAAGGAATTAAGTGAAATGCTGCTTCAGTTTTTTCTGTATCAAGGATAATACAAATTATTTTTAGCTTTTCAAAAACATAATGTATATGTATCATGTACAGATGTTTCTAAAACTATTAAATATGAAAAAACATTTTGGATACTGGTAAAAGTATTTTTATCTAAATTTTAATTGGGATAAAAAGTTTCCTGGGCTTGAGCTGTATATTATAATATTATATTATACAATTTATTTACCTGTTGTACAATCGTTGTGAGCTCCAGACACAGCTGGATCACGTTGTTCCTGGTCACCGAGTAATCTGCCACTGCAGCAAATGGAGACCTGAAAAAGAAAGAGCACCTGGAATGAACCATTAGATCATTCTTCCTTTGAGACTAAATCATTGGTAAATCTGTGGGAACATTTCCAAACACACAATCGAGCACATCAATGCGCATATGCACATGCACGCAGTAGGATTCCTTTATTTCTATCCACATTTTAGAGTTTTTTTGAATGATAAAGTCAGATTTTAGAGAATAATATTATATATATGCTCCTAAAAAAAAATCACAATTTCTGTGTACTCCAGAGCACATTAAACAGGACTTCAGAGTCATATTTAAACTGAAAAGTGCAATTTTGTCAATAATGATGCATTCAAACATGAAAATGAAACACTGGATATCAAATTTGATTTAGTACAGATGCTGTCGATTATGCAGATGATGATTATGTGGGAAAAGAAACAGCTATGCACTTTGTTATTTCTGTTGAATGCTGTCTGCTTTGAACTTCCAAATTCATCAAACACACACACACAAACAAACAGACGCAAACACATTGGCACGATCCCACAGAGAAGGAACAGATAAAGCAACATATAAATAGACTTGCTCAGTGCCTTTTTGGCCACCCTGTGAAAGTCTACTTATATAAGGCCTTTACTTATCTTTTCTTGTCAGCTGATTGGCCGTGGATATAACATAAAAAACAAAACTGGCCTGTTATGTGGTAAAAACACACCAGAATCCCCAAAACACACTACCTGAAGCAATACATGATGCCAGTTAAACAAGACTGTTTCATTCCTTTTTGAAGCCAGTCTATATATTTTTATATTATATATTTAATCTGTTGCAGGTTATTTTCAACCAATGTAAAATGTAAAGAAAATGTAAATTCAAATAGTCCTTCATATCAAATCCAGCCCAATCCAGAGTTAATATTTAGCTTGAAAATACAACTAATATTATCTAAGATCAATCAAAATGGTACAAAATTTGAGACTACATTAGTCAAAACCAGCACTGCTACTGTAGCACTGAACTTCAAAAACTAAAGGGGAAATATTGTGCATGAATGTATCCGTGTGTGTGTACATGAACTTTGTTGTTTGTATTTATGTGTGTATGCAAGTGTTTCCACATGCTTTTTAACACGTTTAAATGTATAACAGGTGCACCTTTTTGCAAATCTCACCTGTCCAGCCACGCCAGAAGGCTTTTGGCTGCAGCGATCAGGTCCACCACGGAGGTAAGAAAGTCGTTGGGAAGCTTGCTTGTGGCTCGGCCATCGTAATGCCCGCTGCGCCGCCTGCCTGTGATGAAGTTCTGCAGGTTCTTGGCAGATGCGTTAAGCTTATGAGAAAGAGTCTTCAGATTCTCAGTCTCCAGCCCATAATTCTAGAGGAGAGAGGAAAGTAAATTCCCTCTGTTTGACCAGTTTGTCGGTGTTTGTTTTAACTGTGATGCATTCCAAGAATTTCTCCTGTGTGGAGACTGAAACCAATTGTTATGATGACACTGCTCTGTGAATACAAAGACCACTGGCGGAGGAGCCAAACTTGTCGACCACAGAAGATGCTGCTCATATGACAAACGTGAGGAATGAAACCACTGACCCATCCACCCAGCCCCGCTCCCCTCCAGCTGTCACTTTGCATGTCTAGGGATAGCAGAACACTCATTACCCTGAACGTCAGACTGCACGTGCAGGCCTGTGGGCGTCTGTCACGCCAGAGTTTCTTGGGAGGGGAGAGCGTGGCAGGAGGGCCACTAATCATATTTAATACAGCAGTGCCTGAGAGACTTAAAACTAAATCCCAGTTACGTAAAAAGCTTTGGGGCTGAAGCAAGGCCCCCCATGCAGCGATGCCGGATGAGAGGACTTTAGATTCAGATTGCATCTGTGACCTCAGACTACTAAATCTCCATCCAGTCTCTCTATGTGTCTCTTTGGCTAACACATACCCGTCTTCTCTCTCCTTCATTCCTACATCTCATTCATCCTTTACCACCTTCTCCTTTCATATTTCCTCAGTCTAGCTGTTCACTTTTAACACCACAATACAGCAAATAAGAGCAGAAAATAAGCAGCAATATTAATGCTCGGTATTGATAGACCAGAAAAGTACATATTTATAGACAAGTGGAGTGATTTGTAAAAGTGAAGACCTTTGGTAAAGGCTCTCCTCTGGGAGAAAAAGTGCTCAATTATTTGACTAAATTGTGTGTTTTTGACTAAAGTGACTGTGTTACATTATCTGAAACTACTGGGTTTCACTGGAGGAAGAGACTCCCCTGAACAGGAAGTTACATCATCACCGGTTTCTCTTATGTCATCGTGATCCTGCTGACCTGAATCACAAGGTGACACAGGTCTGAGGTTGCTGCAGTGACAAGCCGTCTAAATATTAGGCTTTCGCTATTTCAGCAGCACATTAGTCCAATCAGCAGAGCAGCAGTCTATCACACTGACACACACACACACACACACACACAGAACTCATGTTTCTGAGACTAAGAGCAGAAATCACAAGAGGAGGCTGTAATCCATGTCAGCACTAATGACAGCTATAAGATTTGCACGTAGAGGATATTTTGGCCAGATTATTAACTCTGGTAGATTTGCTGTGATGTTTGAAAGTTTAAAGCCCCCTGTGATATTTGTAAGAATATTGTGTTAATTTTGACAAAACAATCTAAATTCACTGATTCCTGAAATGATTGACATTGTAAACTGATTAACAGACTTCATGGATGATAACTTTATGCCAAAATACAGCCAAGACATCATCACTACTAGTACTACTATTAATCTTACATATCCAAGTACAAGTTTTTCAGGACTAAAAAACAGCCTTAATTTTTAGCTTGATGACGCCACATTTTTGGGGTTAATCCAGCGAGTTTTGAAAGTACTTGATAAACTGAGGAGTCACCCAATGTGCTACTAAAACTTCATCCAACAGCAGTGGTCTAAGACTCTTTGAAGTGACAGTACAGAGTAGTGGGAAGACAGTGTGGGAAGCTTGGACTCACCAGAGCACAGAGTAAGTCCACAGCCTCCAATATGAGCTCCTGGTGGCCGATTCTGGACACTCCCAAATCCTCCAGTTCCTGGTGGGTGATACGCAGCAGCTGGTCCCCCCCTACTTTCTCCCTCTCGAAAGTCTTGATGTACTGCTGCAGGCAGTCGTCCAGGCCTGAGGGAATCAAACAGGACGACAGGAAAACTTTCTGAACAGCACGACAAAGTGAAAATTTTGTTGCTGGCAATGTCAGACTTTCTGATTTCTTACGAAACCTCTTTTTGCATAACGTGTTCTAATAGGGCTTGATATCGCTTTCCTTGCCAGAATATGTGCTGTAAATCTCTAAAGTGTGAGCACAGGTTGTATTTTGTTGTGTGAGACAGTCCTTGTCAAGCATGAAATCTGACGGATTCCTCCTCGTCAACAGTCCTGAGATGCATTTTCAGCTTTTAACTAAAAAGTAGCTGTGTGTCTGTGCTCAGCTTGCTTACAAAATCTTACAAAAGAATGCAATCTAATACAACAGCACAAAAAACCCTCAAGAATTACCACAGACTTAAATGAACCCTTCTCTGACACAAAAGTCAACAGAAATTGTTCTTTCAGCCCCACCACCACCCCAGCATCCACCTGCGGGCTCCAGCTAGGGGGTTTAAGATATTTACTCATCACTCCCCAATATCTCTATGTAAACATATCTGCGGGGAGTGATGAGATCGGAGCCTAGATGCCAAACTCTAACTATGTTCTGCTGCTTTAATAAACATTTTAAACGTCTGACTGAAATGATATAGTGTTCACCCTCTGTACTCTTATCTTCTTACCACTACCGCGATGATGCAAGATTATGTTGAAACCATGCACATTGTGTGCTATTACAAATAACTGAACAGAAAATTAATTTTACTCTGTAAATACATTTTGATTTGTTAGCTTATGTTTCTGCATGAGGGTTTCTTGACTCTTTTTTTTTAATTTACAGTTTTATTAACTTTCATATCAAGCAAACAAACTATTTAGCTGAAAAATAAATACTCATTTTAGGGCTTCTAACTATTTTATTCATAATCGATGAAACTGGCAATTATTTTCTCCATCAATCGTTTGGTCTATAAAATGTCAGAAAATATTGAAAAATGTCCATCATAATTTTGTAAAATTATGAAATTGTAGAAGGTATGTCTTCAAATAGCTTGTTTCATCTGACCAGCAGTCCAAAAACCCAAAGATATTCATTTTACTATCATAGAAGGTGAAGAAAACCTGCAAATATTGACATTTTAGAGGCTGGAAGCAGAACATTTTGGGCATTTTTGCTTAAAATTGATTAATCAATTATTAAAATAGTTGCAGATTAATTTTCTGGCAATCTACTAATCAATTAATTGTCTAATCTTTTCAGCTCTAATTGACTTATATACATATATATCAAGCTGAATGTCACCAGAAAGTGCTCTGCATGCTAACTGGCTATCCTTTTACCACTGGAGACACAGAGAGAGAAGCCTTTGTAGGCCTTTTCTATACACTCGGTCTGTTTCCATCTTCTAAGTGAGAGAGGGATACACACACACACACTAACAACTCTTTGCTCATCTCGTCTTTTCATCGCTGTGGACCAATCCTGTACATGTGACTCAGTGCTGTGGCTAAATATGATCAAGCATTCAGATCAGGTTTAGCTGGCAGCTAAACGGTGGAGAGGAAACATAGGGAGTTTCATGGTTTTGCATAAAAATTAAAGGCTCAACTAATCAGCCTCTTTACCAAGTTAATTGAGACTCATTATGTCAGTGAAGTATTCCCCATGTTGCCATAGAAACCACGAAGCAGTGTTTTGGCAGGCATTCTCCCTGACCGCAGGACCAAATGAAGAAATAAGTGAAGAGAGGACATGGTGCTTTCCAGAAAGTGACTACATGGTAGCATCTGCTGATTTCATTAGCAATAATTCAAAACTCCTATAGGATTTAACATTTCTAAATGATATTGTAAAGCATTAAATCAAGCATAAAGCATAAATAAATGTTATTAAAATTATTGAAATGGGAGCATTAACTCACATCAAAGACTGACACAAAACGTTAGACTAACACGCTGTTTATGAATGCTAAAGTTTGGAGATTTTCCCCTTTCAAACGGAAATGCCATATCTTATTTCATACGTGTCCTCTTCTGACTGTAGCTCCATGTAATTGAATGCCCCTGGAGTATACTTCACTGATTGCACTAAGTAATCTCCGCTACATCAATTTTCCTGTCCATTTCATGTACGGGTCAGATTATAAGGCACGCTGATGAGAAATTAAAAGCACAGCACTGACACATCCTGATTCTAGATAATCCACTGGTGATGTGAGGTAAGAGAGACATTTAAGGCTGTTAGAGTTGTTACAATAGATTTATGTTAATCGGACTTGTCATTGATCACTGCCAGTGTGAGGAGAGAGTGAGTCTGACAGAAAACAAAAATAAAACTGATATATTTCACAAAACATGAATTATGTTAATGCTGTCAGGAAGAGTAAAGAGATTATACTAAGCCTGCATTAGGTCTGTGCCTCAAAACACACACACAATTCATAAAAACAACACTGAAAAGGAATATATCATATGTGTTTGCTGGACTACCATGCACTTGTCAAGAACAAATTTTCAGTCAAAGCTGGGATTCTTTTCCTCTTTTGTGATGAGGATCTCTTCGTTAAAGCGGCTTTGTCACAGCTGGGAATAGAGCGTCTTGCTCACACAAAACACTAACGTGGGGGATGGAGAGTGGGATTGTGGGAAGGTCACAGGGTGCCCCTATTTGGCCTCCAGTGACATCACAGAGCGGTATGCTAATAATGGAACCTGTGAATGCTAACGACAAAATGCTGCCAGTCCTCAGGAGCTGAGAATGGATGTGAGACAAAAATGAACCCCCCCTCTCCGTTTCCTCTCCCTCAGTGTCTCTCAGTGCCACTCTGTCCCTCACTTTAAATTACCATTACTGGGCTCTGGGCACAGAATCGTCTCTGCTCCACTTGTCAGATGTGGGACACTAAAGAATGCTCTCTCATATCCAGTCTACGCTTCTCGCTCCCTTCATTTCTCACTTGTGCTACCTGCTTATTTGCAGATCATCTTAGATCTCACGTAAACTGTTGTGGTCATTCTGTCTTTGCCTTTCTCCACATCCTATCATCCCTGTGTCCCCTTTGTCTGTATAAACTGTCTATGAAACTACACACTTGCACTTTGTGTCTTTACTGAGCCAGCATGCTCACAATAACACCCTGTTTAGGAGGTAGCATCAGATTCAGGCACAATTTGTAACACACAACTCATACTGATCTTTGCAATCATAATATGTCTGAGCCAGCAGAAAAAGGCCTTCAGGCTTAGAATTATGACTAAGGCTGTGTGTATCTGTGTGTGTGTTGAGGCAGTAAAGATGTAGTCTATGTGTATGTTTCATCCGGAGCGTCTCTGAAGGGCTGTGGCCTGACACGTGAGCACGTGGCTCTGCAAAACAACACACAATATACCGAAACAATTACTGTACTAACAGACAAATACACAGATTTGGATAGCACCCTCCTACTGAGTTTATCATCTTCTCTTACATTTTGTACATATTTGATAGTAACAGACTGCCAGGGGTAATTACTTTGTAAGGCAAACAGACAAAAAGCAGCAAATCTAATGAGTTATGTGTGAAAATTTCCTGACAGGCTTGTGTGGGCCATTTATAGGCCTTTGGAGACTGAATGAGCAGACAATTTGCCTCTGAGGAACCTCTCATCCAACACCAAATGATACTCATTCTATCAATTGTATATCAATCTCTCCAACTTAAATTGAATGTCCAGGCCTCCATTAATAACAGTTCAGTTTAGTCAAAACATCACTTTCTCTCTTGGATGGCAATTGGCCTTAAGAGTTCTTCATTACCAAGCTGGATCCTATATGCGCATGTGTATTTGAACCTCATTTGTCTGCTGGATGTTTGAAAAGATGTTGTTATTTACACTAAAATGCTCTTATGCCGGAATAAATGTCCAACTTGAAGTCAGACCTAATATGCTCTTAATGGATGGGCATCACCTTGTGTTTCAGTGCACTATGAGATTTTAAATAAGCTATATTACCGTATAGTCTACCATGATGCTCTTCCAAGTCAGCTGTGACTTCTTAATGACTTAGAACATCTTTGTGGATCAACATTTCGCACAGATGGTTGTGCAAACTCTGATATTTAGAGCTATGATATCTCTTATTTTATACATTGTTCATATCAACCTTGGTCGATAACTTGAACGCTTTTCTCTAAATACTGATTCTGACCCCAGACCCAGTGAGAAGGGTAATTATTTGTGCGTAATTACTGGATCTCCGCTGTTTTCCTGCGAGGCAGCCCCGCGTTAACAATAACCACCGCAGGACACAATAGAGCTTTTAAACCGTTTTGTGGGATTTGAATATGTTGTGCTCTGGAGAACATGTTGGTCTGAAAGGACAAGTCGTCTCCACGTTGTAACTGCCTGAAAAAATCGATCAAATGATGTAAGGCTGTAATTAAAAGCCCTTAGAAGCCGCAAGCCGATGAGGCAAAACCCCGAGGCTCAGCAGGTGTTTTTGTTCTCTTTTCGCATCTCGAGTGGATCTGTGTTGCATTTCGACTCGCAGCGCAACACTATGTTCATTGCAACATAGCATTTGGGTGATATCAGTTTCTGTTTGGCTATCATCGTGCCTGAATGCCTTACCTTTCATCCAGTCAACCACTTGACTGGAGCTCCACTTGCTCACAGGCTCCATAACCAGTGCCATGGCAGAAGTTTGTCTTGTTCACGCTTGACAAAAGAAAAACACTCCCAACAAACCCACTCTCCCCTCAAAAAAATGATTCTTCTCTGCCGGGGTTGGGTGTTTACAAACAAAACGAGGTAGGTCCAAAAGGTCCAAAATGTCGATTTGAGAAGCCCGAGTGCACTCCAGCAGACTTGTGCACATTCCTGTGCTATTTGCTCGCTTGAAAGAGCTCTTTTACTTGTCATTCATGTCAGGCTCAGTGGCGGTGATGCTGGTGGGTCTGCTGCTGCCCGACCCCCCCTTCCAAAATAGCCTACATCCCAGTACCATCCAGCGCAGAGGAGAACAACGCACAGACTCTCACTTCGTATTGGTGTCTGGAAAGGTTGGGTTCGCACTGAGCATCCTCCCTCATTTACAGACATGGAGTCATAGCCCTCACCGTGCAAAGTATGTTTGTATGAGGGGTGATTAATGCCACAAAGCGGCAGAGGAAGTCTGAGCAGGAGATGTGTCTTAAATTAATGGGAATTAATGACATCCATTTGATAAGAATAAGAGCTGAGTCCATGGAAAGCTTGGCTGATGTTAATAGTACAGCGCTGACTGTTTAAAAAAAAAAAGATTTTAAGGAAACCACTTTCTTTTTCATTCATTTAATTGAGATTTTTTGATCATTCAGTCGTTTTACTGTCCATCATATATGTTGTAATACATAATAGTATTAATTAGCATACTTTTGCATGATTTAAAAATCTTTCACCACTGTTGATTTTAGGGGAATGTGGACAGTCACTCGTCTCCTGTAGATGAGTAGGCTATTTTGCCAGTTTCAGATTTGCTGCTGGGATTCAAGTTGGTGCTTGCCTAGCATGTATTTTTTTATGTAAAATGTGCTACTTTTGAAACGTACCAAAAGTAAGGAGAAGTAATATTATAGTCTTTTCAGAGAGCTGATTATCTTTGTCAGCAACCTATTTGGTCCCTAAGAATAAATCTTTATAGTCTGTAATATTCTAATAAAATTCCAATAGTTTTAACATTGCCTGCCACACCGCCTCACAATCTTTCTGTACCAATTAGGAATTAATCTAATTTTGGTTAATAACGTCTTTATCATTGAATTTAGTTAATTAAACCCTGTGATAGTCTAGTTGAACTGCAGTTGATATACATTTATATGAGTTTATGCCCTTGTGCAAGAGATGGCATTGTGAAGTCTGACTTTCAAGTTGTCCATAATAATGCATATCTTTTAGGCAACTGTGCTTATGGATGAATTTTAATACATTTCCAGTTTGTTTTCATATGAGCACGAGCAATTGCACAAGTTCAACTTTGTTTCTGCAAGCACTGAGCAAATATGCTATACTTGAAAAAAAGAACGGTCTATTTATTCTCCATACTGCATAAGGCAACAAAGTGAATACAAAATAAGCGACTAATAAATCCATTCACCACAAATTATATTTGACAATGACTCCTTTGCTTCTCCTCTAACCCCCCTCGGGCACTAATCACCCCTCATACACGCCACTGTTTTCTCCTGCCGTCTTTGTCGCTGCTCACGCCTCCATCACACAAAGCGCAGTGTAGCGGTCACTAAACGAGACAAGGATGCTGCCATGCGCTTCGCTTTTTTCATGTATTGGTAAACATCTTCAGGGCATAAGCCTTTTTTCACTGCATGAACACTAATTGTACAGCAAATAGGCCTACTGCATTTAAACTGAATGGCAAACCAAAGATCAAAGAACAAATAAATAGCCTACACCAATGAGTACATGCACACTTTTCGTTTCTAGATGTTTGTTATTCTTTATTCTAAGGCCTAAGAGACCGTGCTGTGGTTTTCTGTCTTTCTTTATTTTATTTTTTAATTATTTTTTAAAATTCCGTCCAACTATTTCATTCAGAATAACTAATGATTATTCATTAACAGCACAAATAAATGATGAAAAGTACCATAAGAAAAGGATCCGTTCATTCAAATCAATAGGCTACAATTTTAAACTTTCCATGTAAACAGCATGATGTCACAAAAACAAGAACGACATGCTTGCAATAACGAATAATTTACTGACATTTTTCAAAGGGTTGCCAATGATATTAAACAAGCAGGTCAGTGCTAGCACTGACATTCAAGATAATCAATAATCATAAATAAATACAAGGACAGGAAGCTATACCTGAATATGACTGGATTTCACCTTTAAATGGAAATGAAAATAACATAAACAATAATGAAATATGCTTTTTTTAACCTTTATGAATCATATTGTGCAGTAGATACCCAGCCAGAAGGAAATTCTGGTTGATTGAATACACTGGCCATGCATGCACACAAACACTCACAGTAGTTGCAGTTACATTTGACATATACAATATCAGCCTTAACAGCAGTGCCATAAACTAAGACAAAAAGATTTGTCTTGTCAAGGGATGCAATAAATATGCGATTAATTGCCTTAAAAAATGCTAGACCATACCTATAATAGCTTCTTCTCATTAGCTAATGTTTAAAAGACTTTGACTAAATGATAACTAAGTACATTTACTCAAGTATTGTTCTTAAGTACAGTTTTGAGGTACTTGTGCTTTACATAAGTATTTCCATTTTTTTCCATCATACTTAATACTTAAACTCCACAACATTTCAGAAGGAAATATTGTACCTTTTCTATACTAAATCTATTTATTAGCTAATAGTCACTTGCAGACTAAGATTTTACATATTTAGGCTATCGTACATATAAAATGTGTCATCAGCTCATAAAATATGATGTCTTGTTATAGATTAAACTACCCAACAGTATTTAAAGTAAATAAGGTGAGCTCTTCCTAGACCAGCTACAAAATTAAAATGCTGCTTTTATGTTAAGGCACCAGTAATAATAAAATACTATACACATGATAATATAACATTATTTTTTACTTTTGATACAACATTTTTATTTGTACTTAAACTTCTGAATGCAGGACTTTATTCGTAATTACCACTATACAGTGTGGTATTTCTAATTTAACTTAAGTAAAAGATCTGAGTACTTCTTCCACCACTGGTCATTCCTCATGTCTGAGCAGACTGCATGTTGTTCACACTTCAGGCCTGTAGGTGGCAGAGTCTGCTTTGTAATGTTCTGCTGCCCACGAGATTAGACAAGGGATCGTAAGATATAGGGGTTTTTTTGTTTTTGTTTTTGTTTGTTTTTTGCTTGTTTTTTTTAAATTTGTTTTTCACTCTTGTTTTTGTAACCTGAAGATGTAAAACCCAGATGTTACACACTCCGGTCCAGTAGGTGGCGGTATGCACCTATTTACGCTGGTTGCAATCCGCCAATAAAATCAGAGAAGCAGCAGCAGCAGCAGAAGAAGAAGAAGAAGAAGCAGCGATTAGACAAGAAAGAAGAAGAAACTGGCTTCCCGAACCGAACTGGACGCATGGTAAATTACAGGTAGTTAACCTTTGTTCATGGCATAAATTAGTAGTAATAATGTATTTAACGTTATATAATTACCATTGCTTTTACATTTGTATTTTTGACCATTATGAAGGTAGTGCTTTTATCATTTTGCCGTAACGTTATTCCTGGCTTGAGCCTTCCGGTTGCGCCAGTCTGTTGGCGTATTTTCATACCCAAATCCAAGGTTATAAACTAACGCAAGCTAACTATTTAGCTCCCTCAGTTAACGTTAAATCATAAACGCATCATAATATCCCGCTGACATTACTTTCGCTGTGGAGAGGCCGGTGCTGGTGAGACAATTGACAGTCTGTCACTATCTCCAGGAGGCGGAAGAGTAAAGTAGAAATGCCAAATCACTTTTAAAACTAGGCAATGTAGCAGTTAGCTAAAGTTAGTGTAAGATGAGTAAAAATACAGTCAATACGTTTAAATGACATTTAATGGACATTTACCTTGCATGTGATTTTATTTTGACAGGGTAATGCAGTATCATAATGTAGTGCAGACACAGCTTCCAACAGAAAAAACCTGGAAATCTGGTTTGGTGTAACGACCTTTATACACCCTAATAGAGATTGTGAAAGTTGAAATATCTTTTTCATGTTTGTTCTTCTGCAGGTAAAGACAGGTTACTGTCCCGAGGAATCAAAGCGTGATCACTGTGTGTGCTGGTCATGTTAGTCGTTGGCTGACCCTCTCTATGACATGATGGACGACACCGAAATGGAGGCGATTGATGTGCTGTCAGGCAGCTCTTCCCTTGGAGATGCAGTGTCTGGTAGAGGACAGAGTGCGGATGTTGGAGAAGACGAACTCTACTACATCCCTGAGAGAAGACCTTCTCTGGACCTGGGACAGAGTCCAATGGATACTAGCCATTGGTAGGGACATTTTTTGTTTACCAGCCCCAAGGGTCCTCCCTCTAGCTGTAGGATAGTAACTCTGGGTAGTATTTCTATGGCGAGTAGTGAAAATATATCTAAAATAGAACAATAACAACTGGTCTTATCGTATCATTTGCTCTCTGCAGATGGTACAGTACTAACTGAAATGAATATCACTACACTCTATATGTAACAACAGAGTGGTGTGGCAGCTCAGCAGTTTCCTCTAGTGGGCTGAATGAACTGATCTGGATATCTTTTTACAGCAGTCTATGTACCAGGTTTGAGGGGACTATCTGTACCTGTCTGTGTCTGTATCTGTTGCTGTATGTTAACGGCTACCTCTGCAATTTTCACAGAAAGATAAGATGTGTCAGTACTACGTGTTCACAACTTCAGATACCTCACAAAAACGACGTATTCAAGAGTCTTAGCAGAATCAATACAAAGGCAAGAAAATTAAAAATAATAAAATAAATAAAAATACTAAATGGGGTTGACTCCATGCTTGTCCATCAACCTTCATAAGTCCTTGTAGTCCCCAATTCAAATACCCAAGACTTGACGGCCTTGATAGTGCTCGAGAAAGAACACTAAGCTCTAAATGGGCTGCTTGTCTGGTTGGTGTGAATGCAGGAAGCCTGTGGTTGCTTGTTATTCGGCAACTAAGCAATTAACAAACTGTCATTCTGAAATCTTTTTATTTGATTTTTTTTCAGGCACTATGTGGACCAGGCTTTGCCTCCAGCTCTGAGCTACTGGTCAGTTACAAGTGAGGAGAACTCAAACAACATGGATGACGAAGATGGATCCTCCACGAGGTACAAACCAGACAAAGTATTCAGCAAAGTTTAAATCAGTCTATAAATTCATGTTTTCATCACATTAAACCCAGGAAGCAGCTATGCTTGTAATACTGTCCTTTTGATATACTTTACCTTGTTGTCACTTTTATTGTATCCAAGTAAAACTGTAATGACATCATGTAGTTGCGCTGAATATAATTAAAGCCCTCTTGTCATCCTGGTTTTAGGGTCCAGCTGAACAGAGCAGATTCATACTCTAGCAGCTACTCCTTGGACAGTGACGATTGTGAAAAGAGAACCCCCAAGTAAGAAATACACCCATGGCATGGCACTTGTACAAGTTAGTGTGTGCGATTACATACTGGATTGACACTAAAATGTGTTTAAATCTCTCCACTGTCACCAGAGTTAAAAGCAAAGATGATACTGCCTCAGAGCCTTCTGACACACCTGAGTTAATCCAAAACCCAAATGAGATCAGGCACCCTTCTCTGACAGTGGCATTTACTTTTAAGGTCAGTTTGTGTTCCCATTTTGTCTTTACCAGTTTTAAAGAAATTAAGTAGAACATGCCCTCTAGTTGTAAATGACAGCACTGAATTTTATCCTTCCTTTGGAATCAGGCTATTGGTAAAATCCTTGGGATGCTGTCCGAGAGTGACATGAAGAGATTCAAGATGATGCTGTGGAAGCGTTACCCACTGTCATTCAACACTCCTCCCCAAGGCTTGGACATGGTGGACCTTGTGGACCGGCTGCTCGAGTGTTACGGCCTCGAGGTATCTTTGCAGATCACCAAAACCCTTCTTGAGGAACTTGGGCAAAAGAAGATGATTGATTCTCTCCAGATGTTGTGCATCAGAAGTAAGTAGGCTCCTGTATGTCTTAATGGCTTATTACTGTTAATTTAATCTCAAATGGGATGGATAATATATTTACACAAGGCAAAGGAGATAATAGTCAAAGTGCCACAAAGGCTTTTACTTTGACTGCTCTGAATTAAATGCCACCCTTTTCACTGTCAGTTTGAAACAAATGAGATAATATTACACATATTTACATGCACATTTTTCTCTTTTCAGATGAAGTACGTCACGATTTAAGCGAGACTCTGAGGAGGAAATACGGTGCAGTATGTGAGGATGTGGCCATGCAGGGAGAGAAGAGGCCCCTTGATGATGTCTTTATTGATCTCTACATAACCTCGACCTGTGATAATGGCCCAAATATTGACCATGAGGTCATGACCATAGAAAAGCTGGACAGCAACCGGGAAGCAGGGAAGCTGCTTTCTACTAAGGATATTTTGAGCGCTAAAAGGCTGGAGCGCTCAAGCTTTAGATTCATGTTGATCACTGGAATGGCAGGATCAGGGAAGTCAATGGCGGTCAGAAGGTTAGTCCTCGATTGGATTGAAGAGCGGTCCCACCAACACGTGTCTTTCTTGTTTCCTTTGACGTTCAGAGAACTCAAACAGTTTGAGGATTGTAAGATCTCCGTGTTGGACATAATACAAAAACTCTACCCAGAAACCAAGAAACTGAGGGATGAGGATTTTAGAAGCAGAGACTGCAAAATAATGTTTGTCTTTGACGGTCTTGATGAGTACAATGGGAATCTTGACTTTCAAAACACCGAGATTCTAAGTGACCACACAAATCAAACCACCCTGAACGTCATTGTGGTCAACCTCCTCAGAGGGAGGCTGCTCTACCACGGCCTGTTCCTGGTCACTTCTCGGCCGCAAGTAAAGCGCATCGTTCCTTGGGACATGCCTTATGATGAGATAGACGTGCGTGGTTTCTGTGACCCTGAAAAGGACATGTACTTTCAGAAGAGATTTCAGGACCCAGATCAAGCAGCTCGAGTTATTGCGCATATCAACTCTTTCAAAACCCTCCGCATCATGTGCCACCTGCCCTTGTTTTGCTCACTGGTGGCTGATGAGTGCCAGCACATATTTAGGGTACAGAAACAGGCAGAGCTACCCAGGAGCATCACCTACATGTACACAAAGCTGCTGCTAGCACTCACACGTCAGCATCGCATATTTAGAGCTCAAGATCGTAGCCCAGATAAAGAGAGAGACTTCCTCATGAAACTTGGAAAGTTGGCCTTCCACATGTTGGAAGAAGGCCAGTTCAAGATCACCAAGTCCGACTGGAAAGAGACTGGAATCAGCGAGGAGGAGGCAGTGACTAACAGTGGCCTGTGCACACAATACATCACAGCGCCATTCGTCTTGTGTCGTGAGAAAGTCCTTAGCTTTATCCACCCCACCATGCAGGAGTACCTGGCTGCCCTTTATGCGTTTCTCTCCTTTACAAACCAGGGGAAGAACATTTTTGATCAGCAACTGAAAGACAAGTTCAAAGGGATTTTTAAGGGGCACAAGGCAATGGAGCTGTACAAGAGCGCCATGGACAGAAGCCTGCTGTGTGAGGACGGCAGACTGGACATTTTCCTGCGGTTCCTGTTTGGAATGCCGCTTAAGAGCAACCTGGAACTTCTCCAGCCATTCTGCAACTCTTCTGTAAAGTGGCCAAAAGTCATTGAAGATGCTGCTGCACTCATCAGGAAGAAGATGGGAGAAAATCTGCATCCTGGCAGGAAAGACAACTTGCAGCGCTGCCTGGAAGAGCTGGGTGTGCAAGCCTCAGAGGCAGCATCCAGTTGATCCAACTCTTTTAAACACTGGTCACTATGCAAAATCATGTTCATACAAAATAAATGTCAAGGCTTCCACTGAATTCCAATAGGAGGACAACTGTTTCAGACATGTGCCTCTCCTTTGCAACCAACATGTGGACTAATGGAGCCTTAGAGACAAACATAATCACTTCTGAAGTTACACTGATGTGGAAATAGGGATGGTGTGATTTGATGTGTGTTAATATGGATTGACAGAAGCTGTGAAATATTAAGGGGCCTTATTTTAGGAGTTTATTTTTTCCTGTTTTTTACACAATGCATATACAATCAAATATTTTTGATAAACATTATTAATTATTGCTAGTGTTTCCAGCCCGTCCACTGTTGTGCTTAGTCTTAAAATTCCTTCACATAGCTTTTTAACTGCACTATTAACACTATATCCTGAGGAATATGCCTATTGTCCTGAAACATAGTATCAATTGAAATATATAAACTAAATTATTTTACACTTTTTAAGTTTTGACAATCAATTATTGCTTGTTGGCTGCTTGTATTGATGTTTTGGTATGTAATCACATTGAAGATCTGTAGTTCTGAGATTGTTTATCCTACATATAACTAAAAATGATCTGTACTCTAATCCATGTAGTTTACATCACTGCATCCAAGTGTTGATCTCTGTATGTTATAGAGGTTATGAAAGTACCGACAGTGGAAAAAAGTTACCCGTGTGAAATAAATGCCACAATTTACAATAAATCTCTATGGAAACAACCACAGAGTTGGCTTTGTCTCATTATGGAGTATATTTTTATATGGTTCAAAAACATACAAATTCAAGATGGTGTATTGCCAGCAAACAGACACAAATGATACACAAGCATAGCAAATAACTGTTATAATATTCTATATATATATTCTGCAGTCAATAGACAGTACCTTTGTGTGGTAGAGTCATCTAAATGACAGTAATTTAGGCAGTTTACAATTGTAACAAGGGTGCATTCAGTTCCACTTAAAATGTTGCCTCTGGGCGTTGTTTCCTTGGATAAAGGGGGATCCTCAAATTTCTGCATCAAATGTAAATTAGGAAAGGTAAGTTATATCCTCCAGATGCTGGTTTCAATTTAAGTTGTTTCCTAGTACGTATTCTTTCCCAGATGATCAGAAAATGCATTGTAACACCATTGGTCTCACTGAAGGGATCATCATCAAAGTTAAATTAATTATTGTGGAACCAAATGCACCCCAAGTTTTGTACTTTTCTTCAGCCAACTTTCCTTTGACATAGTTCTTCTCCCACCCAACAGTATAACATAATAGTAAATTTACAGACAATGTTGACTCTTGTCGAATATGAGCTAGTTTGCAAGTGAAACATGGCTCAGAGAATTCCACTTTTTTACTGCAGTAACATTCAGTGTTTTCTGCTTTTTCCCACATGACAATCACTGCTTGTTGCTGCTAACGTTGTGTACTTGTGGGCTGTTCCAGCAGCATTTGTCACAACACAGGTGAAGGTGGATTTGAGGTCCTCTGATGTGACATTCTTCAACAGCAAACTCCTCTGTAGGATTGCACCCTCCTCTAAAGTTGATCTAAAACAAATAGTCATTACAGCTCAGCCGCAGGTTGGTTTCAGGATGCAACATCAATCATTATTTTGTCCTGCATCCTATCAGCAATCTGAAGAACTGAATTTGAAAACAAGAACACACTCCTGTGTATTGACGATTGCACTGTACTGAGATTATATGCTCTGTTAAGGTAATACTCACTCCTCTGATTCTACTATTCTGTCACTACTGGGCATTTCTTCAGGGAAAGAGCCATTGACGAGCCAGTAGATGATTGCCATATTGTCTTCACAATTTGCAAACGCTTCACAGTGAAGAAACAGCCTCTCACCTGTAAGGCAGAATACACCCAGACCCTTCATACACAATTACAGTACAGCTTCGATATATGTACAGGAACCCTTTAAAAAAAGCTTCATAATAAAAATCCACCTGAGCGGTCACCCAATAATACATATCAGGAAACACTTGATAGCAGTTGGTAATTTCTCTACACACAAGGGTTACCTGGATGAGCTTTTATTTGGATGCGATGTGGCCCAATGATCTCTGGAGATTCATCCTCTGAAACTGAAGAACAAACTTAGGTTAGCACAAACATTTAATTACATAAAAATAAAACTTTCATCCACAAAACGTACTGTACCTGGAAATCCATCTGCAAGCAGCAGACACAGAGATCCCAAGACTGTTGCAGAGATACAACATATTCACAATCAATGCCATAATACAGTGAAATAACTGCATTAGTATTAAGTATTATTACCTTTGGCAACAGATGACAGCTTCATATTGACTCCTCCAGTGAGAGCTTTGTGCCGTTGACTGCCAGTTGGAATTATTATATATATACAAACATAAATCACTTCCCTACGCCCACATAATGCGTGGACATACAGTACATGGGGATTTCCTTACAAACTAACCCACTTGAGTTCTTGGCAGGTTGTTGACACAATTTATGGTTACATAAATCAAGCACGCTGACTAATTCACAGCTGATTCCAATTGTGTCAATATATAATGTCATCCAGTAATCAATCACTTGACTTTAAAGGTTGGAAACATAAAACTCAAGGACGAATGGATAAAACATCTACGCACCATCTGAACCATGTGACATTTATTAACTGATCTTGATCAAAACAATGACAACTAAACAAAATGATAATGTTAGTATGTCGTGGTAGAGAGGTCAGAGTAAAAGACAGTTGGCATTATGAGGCATGTACTGTGACCAGTCAATGCAAAAACCAACCATCACCTTCCAGCAACTTTGGACTAGAAAACCCACATATAAAGGGACCTCGGGTTGAACAGATCGCACAAAAATACAACTGGCACCATCAGCACTCTCACTGCGTTAAAGGATCATTCTGGGATGTTTGTTTGCTTTCCTCTTCTGTCTAGTTTATTAGTCAAGTTACTAACCTGGGTCTCTCCAATTTCATAACAGTTCAAGTTCAAATTATTTGTTCCACTTACCTCTAGCGGTATCCAGCCATGCAGATAGTTTTGGTTTTATTTGGCCAGGCTTTGTGATATCCATCTGTAAGATTTCTCCTTCCACCCCAATACGATGGAGGTGAATTACATTTTGTTAGTAGAGCTCACAGCATTAGAAAAACTTGATTTTAAAAAGTCAGCAGCAATGTGTCACTCCAGAAACTAGGAATAAGCCACAGAACACACTCAACAGTTTCACAGGGACCAAAACTATTGGCATGGCTAGATACAACTATGAGAAAATGTTTTTTTCTTTTTGGATTGTAGGTGAACTGACCCTTGAAGTACAAATAGTCAACTGTGTGAGCCAAAGCAGAAGACCTTGTTTGGTAAACAGTGACATTCCTCCGCTTCAAATCATACAAAATTAATAATGTGAGATATTGTCAAAGGGGTAAAAGGTCACAGCAAATGACAAGGACATTTTGAAATCCAGTAACACTAAAAGTTCCATCGTAACTAGTACTATGAGGAATCCTCTGTTTAAGTACGATGAGCACTTTTTTCCCCCAATGACTCTTCCGCTCACATGGTGCATGACTGTTGGCGCTTAGGAAACTCTCACAGAGGTCACCTGAGTTCAATGCCAAACAACTGTATATATCATATAAGTGATGACATGAGGGTAACTACACCCTCAAATTCTGCTAGAACCCTCTCTCCCAACATATTTTTAAAATGCAACAGAGGAGTGAGGTAACAACTGTAGGAGGTGTGGCCTCGTGGCTGCATAGTGTGTGGGTCAGGGGACATGAGGGAGACCGGCTGACACTAATTAGAGGGCGTTAACATTCTTTTATTTATAGAAATTTCATGACAGAAAGGCCCCAATTGGTTGACTCTATGTCAGCACTGGCCTTGCAAGGTTCAGGGCTGATTTGAAACCGTAGATGGAGTGTAAATGCCGGTTTTTTAATAAATTTAGAAATGTCAATATTAACACCAGCATTGATGTGTTTCATCACAGTACAGTCATATTATTTAATTTACAGTTCAAAAAAACACGTTTAAGTGTGCAGTACCTCTTTAAAATGACACCAGAGTAAGTCTTTAGATACTGTGTTCATGTATTTTGGAGGCACAGGGAGAAATTACTTATGCTGAGTTCTATTCAATATTTATTACTCATGTGTGATAGCCATCAGACATGAGGGTAAAAATTCCAGCATGATCCTTTAACAAAGTATTAAACACTTAAGACATAAATTAGTAAAAAGCACCTCTCTAATGATTTTGACAACCGCTTTACTAGGCCACAAGATGCACAAACCAATTATTAAGATGTAACGCTGTGTGAAGAAAATCCTGGGAAACTGACAAAGACATCCAAATTCAGATTACCGATAAAATTCAAATAAACTGTAAATACAGATAATATGTGCCTATAAATATATACAAAAAGTATAGACACTTTTTATTGGTGTTTTAGTTCAATGTTAGGCCCTCAGTCTTTTGAGCCAGTGCATATCTTCTCCGTATGGCGTGTATGTCCATTCCTGACAGTCACAGGTCACTCCAGACCCAGGATATAGTTGATACCTTGCACAAATCCAATAATAACAGGCTGCCAGGCCACCAAGTATCGAAGCCAGTCTAAAAGTTGTCCATACATGACATGTGGCCTCTCCCAACTAAAAACAACAAAAAAAAGTAGGTTAAGGAAAAAAACCTTCAACAATCCAAAATGGTTAATAAATCAACTGATGGCACATGGCCGGGAAGAGGTAGAAACTGCTTTCAGTTTCTCTAAAGGGAATTATTTAATATATGGAGTTGCAATGTCTTCTGAAACCTAAACTCTGAGCCAAAAAAAGGAACAGGAACTTCATATACAACCTATAGATGATTCATATCTCGATCTACATAGCCTCCTATGAGCTGCCTGAAACTTTACGGTCAGAACTTCCTCTGTTACAGGAGAAAGATGTCTTTCTCCTGTAACTTGCATGACTGGGTTTCCTGAACATTGGTTAGATGCCATATGTGAAAATGTCGAATTTAGATTCGGACCTGAAGGTGCTTTTGTGTACCACTTCCATGTTTTTTCTATCCTCTATACAATCAACACATCCTCTATATAGACTAAACTGTCACCATTATACCAATTAACTCGTTAGGACATTCAGTGACAAATTAACAAAAACTGTGAAATAATGCATCACAGAAAAAAAACAACAGGTGAAGATCACGAGTGGGAATTCCAGCATAGAAAGGATACGGGTTACTGAACATCCTCTTCAGATCCACCTTCTCTTTGCAGTACGGGCACATCTGCTTCTTTCCGACAATACACCATCCTCTTATGCAGAACTCATGGAACCTGGTTGTGGAGTTAAGGCTCGGCACAGCAGTATGTGAGCAACAGTTCAAACCTTTACTGGCTCAAAATGTAATCACTTTGGAAATGGCAGCTTATCGTTGAAATAAGAAAACGTATTCTTTTTGTAGCCACTGTGTGTCAACCTGTCAGATCGACATTAACTTACCTAATTTAACCAAAGGCAAAAGTGTAGTGACAATCAATTTCAATTAACACGTTAAAAAAAATACTTATATAAAACAATCATATTAGTATTTTATAAAAAGGACAGAAAATTAGTTTCTAAATTGGTTTAAATACCGACAATAGTTACTGCTCTGGCAGACACTCAAATATAATTATAAGAACCAATTTTGCATTTTTGGGGCTGGTGCCAATGTCAATATTTGAGGGATTCAAAAAAAAAAAAATAGGTTAGGAGACGGATGCTCCAAAATTGTTGTCAAACCTTTTGGCAGGATCTTTTGCAGCTGAACAATTTATTTATTATCAAATTTGACAGTAACAGTCAATATAAGATAACGGAGGTTCAATTATTATAAGGAATAACTAAAACCATCTAGACAAAATACAGCAACATTGAATTATGTAAACTAGCTAATAATGTACTGAAAAGTTACTTTTGCCTATGTGCCAATAAAGTTATTACAGTTTAGTTTACTTGTTTAATTTGATGTGATTCAATTCAGGAGGAGGTTTGAAAGCACCAAACAGAAAACCAGCAAGTTTAACAATAAACTGTAAATAAAATATAAATCTATGTATGAGAAATACCCAAACAAAACCTCACTGTGACACTAAATAAGGTTGTGTGTTATTTACAGTGTACAAAAAAATCATAGGGGAAGTAATTTAAGTTCAGACAAACAGACCGTCATAACATCAACAGTCTGACATAAAGGTCAAGTTAACCATTTCCCGTTGGCCCGACAAAAACCCATGACTAAACCTTTTATAGAAATGACATACTCCATTATGCAGCTGAACTTCTCTTTCACTGAAAATGAAAATGTCTGTATCTCATGAGGAAGGATACACATGGTTGCAGGACAATCTGTACGTGTTCTCAATGATCCCCTCCTCACTGACATCTACGAGGATGGGCTGACCGCACACAGCACAGATATTGTCAGAGAGGTGCTTGGTGGGCATGCCGGATGCACTGTAATACTAAAAAAATAAAAATAAAAAAATAAAAAGAGAGAGAACATCAAAATTACATTTTATCTTACAGCTGTTATCTCCAAAAGAGCACAGAAACATACAGTGTCTGCAATCTGTCTACATACCCCAACAGTTGAAGCCATGAAGTCTGCACACATCTCTGCAAAGTCCCTTCCTAGGACCCCGTAGTACAGCCCATAGAACAGTAGTGAAACACCAAAGTCCATTGCATCCTCTGGCTTTATCCTGGACAGAGAAGGCACTGTATGGGAATCATGGCTCAGGTGGTGTTCAACATCAGCTTTATTTAGTTCATAAACTGCACATGTCTGTTTTATACTTTCAGTCAACAACAAAGTTCACATTTTTTGGAGGACAACATGAATTTGCTTTAAATTCTACTATGTTAATGTCAAGCTAAGATTTTTAGAAATTGAAACTTTTTTTTTTACATATTTGCCCATGCCTACAAAAGCTAAAAATCTATCTTGATGATCAGCTGTTCCAGGAAAGGGTCTGTCTCAAATGCAAGGAAGTTTTTAAGTTAGGTGGCATTTCTAGGTAGGAAGTGGAAAATCTTTGGACCATCTCATTCAGGAAGGACACACCTTCCCGTTAGCGTATTCTGAAGAAGAAAAAAAAAGTACATACAGTATACCTCTAAAATGAGAAATTAGCAGAATCAATTATCATAGGACTACTGCTCGTTTTAAATTCAGCTAAAATTAGCAACTTCCACTTCTTTCTGGAGACTACGTGTCTGAAGCAGAAAACGTAAAAGCTTTTTGTCCTCATCTCTCTGACCATTAGGAACAAACAGAAGAGATCTTTGTCAGAAATTGGAAGTTTCTGTGATAACTATGTATGTTTGCATGTCATCTCGAATGATAATATCTTACAGTAACAACGGGTTTTTAACTTATCACATGGTGTTTACTTTACTTGTCATATGACCAGAGTTTACCTTAAAATACTCGCACCTGAGGGCAGCTATGGATTATGTAAACACCATGAAGCAGGAATCAAAGGAGTGTTGTTTGCTCATGTTTCTGATAAAGTCAGTCAAACTCTACAATCCTGGTGGGTGCTGGATTCTGTAGTGCTTCAATGCATAAAAAAGACAAGCCACCAACCACAGAGCCAGATTATCAAATAATTCAATTTTTTTTAAAAAGACGAGTAAAGCACATATCAATTAGGGATCCAGGTGAATGGTGGAAGTTGTAGGAGCAGCAATGAACAAAAGGGGTGTAAAAAAGGAAAAACATCATCATCTAGTGGCAGCCAAGTGCTACATGTGGGACAGAGACCAGGAAGAAACATTTGGGACATAAATCCTAAAGCTGGAAAAGATGCCTACTCTTCTCAACAGCAGGCTACAGTTTGAAGGATTTTATTTTCAATGGTGAAAGTCAATATCCAGTGTTAGTTTTAGTTATGGTTAACGTTCACTTAGCACCACTGAAGCGATATGGAACTGACAATACATACCTGAATATTAGGTTTATACCAAAAAGTGTAAACATGACGACACTGTAGCCAACTATTCCTGTGGCATAGCTGATTTTGTAGAGAAGGAGGAACCACTTATACACCAACCTACAGTAGCCAAAGAGAAGGAATATGTCAGAATACCTTATGGACAGTTCAATCCGCATTGATGGAAAGGCAGATCTCTTCATTTACAGAATACGGTTAAGCAGAAACAATGCTTATACCTCGGTGTGGTGCAGGCCAGCGGCTTGCGAGTGGCACGGTAGGAGATGTACGCTGTGATGACGGAGAAGATAAACCACGTGGTCAGGAACCTCCACCAGTGAAGTTTGGTAGTAAAGTAGAGAGGAACTACCCACATCTGGAACAGAGTCACCAGCTACAAGACAGCAGAGTGTACATGTTAGAAGATGCATGTACACCAGGGACAAAAAGTTACTACTACCATCAGACATCGTGTAAACATAAAAACAGGGACACTACCGACAACATTTCATATTTGGATAGCTTGGGTGAAGGAAAATACCATATTTCTCCAATTTTGAGGAAACAAGTGTTGACACAGTCATGTGCTGCCACATGAATATTAAAAGAAAATGCAGACTTGTGACAGACAACACTGTGCCACTACATGTTATATTATCCCATCCTTCCCCATCCCTGTAAACACACACCCCTAGCTCACAGCTGAATTGTATCTGTATCCAAAACACACAAATGATTTTAATTATGTGTCTTCACATGATGGTATTTCCAAACTTTGCATACAGAGCAAACATTTTGCTTGTGTGTCTTACATTGTATGACTTTGGATGTCTCTGTTTCCACTGCACAAGAACTAGCTGGGTGACGACAAGGGTGACTATGAGGATCAGCACCATCTCTGCGTGCATGGCCTCATGGCCTTTGTGTTTGGCATGCATTCTTGCATGCTCCACCCTGTGGAAAAAGAGGAACATACCCAACTAATGTTACGTAGCTAGGAGCCACACTATTTGTTGTTTCATAACAATGCCGGACAGGCGCGCCCTTAAACGTGCACTGTACACTGGTGTCTCCTAATGGCAATGACTATGTACTATTTGAAACATGTGAACTTCAATACCCAGAAATCATTAAATATTACCATACACTGAGACTGGCCAACCTGGTTTGACTGTGATGCCTTATAGCAAACACAGAAGAGTTTTGTTGTACAGATTAGTGGCCCTCCCATCTGAATGTATTTCAGCGAGAAAATAATTATATCATATATGGTACAAAATGAAATTCATTCCATTGATGATGATCCATTAAATGTGTGGCAAAGGTACCAACCTCCACTTCTCTTCTGGTGAAAGCTTGGACATATCAAACTAAAGAAAGGAAAAGACAAAACAATGACAATTACTGTTGATACTTTACCAAATAAGCAGCTGCACAAAGTAATAATAAAATCACAGCTTTGGCATTTTGAGGATAATTACACACATCAAACTATAAGGAGGGGATACAGCTGTAGTGTGGCTTAGCAGAGTGCACTGTAAACAACATAATTCGTCCTTCTGACCCAGAATCTATGATTATTTGTAGTAAGCTAAGAGTTATGTTCTAAAAGATCTAAAAATACCAAATAAAAAGACAGAAGCAGAAAGTCAAACAAACCAAACTACAACCAAACTACTGTGTCGAGCATCACCTCTCACACAGTTG
Organism: Maccullochella peelii; assembly: GCA_002120245.1. Classification (NCBI taxonomy): domain Eukaryota; kingdom Metazoa; phylum Chordata; class Actinopteri; order Centrarchiformes; family Percichthyidae; genus Maccullochella; species Maccullochella peelii. The sequence continues at coordinate 48,169 of LKNJ01001161.1, forward strand.
GCTTTAAACCTCTAGATCTTACATCGCATACCAATTACAGAGACACTAAAATAACTATTTGAATTAAAACATTTAACTTTGGTCGTGCAGTAAGGTGAAATACGTGTTTTTCAAAGCTGGGTGAAAGACAAAAACCACAAAAGTTCCATATTCAACAAGGGTGAAATTATTAGAACACACTAAGTGTGTTTAGCGGTTGCAGTCCCTCCCAAGTTGCTGGGCTTGTTTAGCTACTGATGCTGTTCTCTTGTTATTAGAGCTTTCTATCTGCCAGAAAGGAAAATTAATGAAGGCTGGAAGTGGCTACACTAACAAGTATTGAGCTACAGCTTCACAACCAGTTCTTACCCAAATATCACATCCTGCTAAGTACACCACACTTTCCTGTTTGAGTCATCATTCTCCCTTTCTTGCATTTTAAATAATGTTTCAAAAAAACAGTAGTAGGACTAGATACCAAACCATGCTGCTGACATGTATGTGACATGCAAAGGTCTCTTCATGCTTTACTAAAAATGATCTACTTTACTCAGCAGATGAATACAGAAGTAAGTTCTCTTACCACTATACACAATAAGAGGCAGGAAAAACACATCAGGGCCTCTACTTACAGGTTTACATTCAAACCACATACATCTTAAATCATCAGTGAACCAAACAAGGATCTATCTTTTGTCAGCCTATCATGATGCCAGCCTTGCAGATATTCTGCTGCACATTTAGTAACTATACTTCACATGACAGACTGTAATAGCTTTTAACAGTCGTTTTAGTTCACTCTGTGGTGTCTTGCACACTGTGAGCTCCTGCTGACATCACTCTGACATCTAGGTTTGGTTTGACCTGAAGATTGAAATGCCACAAGAAGCAGTTTGGTTGCTTCCCCTGCCTTGACACTGAGAAACCACTTGGCCCTTAGCACAGCTAAAGGCAATACGTGACCTTTGACCTGTTCAGCCACATCAGCTTTATTTGTAGAGCTAATGAATCAAGCTATCAGACATTTCTGAGCGTAGGAGTGAACATACGGATGTGAAAAAAGATATAATAAATGCTAAATTTATTTAAAAAAATAACATCTGAGGTAGCTACATTATCAACTGAAAGCAACTACAAGATTTGAACGTTAGCCTGCTAGCTAGCTTAGCATTGCTAAAAGGTTCTCAGGGCGTTTCTCGCTTGCACTGGCTTACACTGTTGTTTTGTTTTGTTTTGTTTTGTTTTTAGCAACATCAGATACGTTCAGTGGACAAAGCACTTTATCTAGACCCCATACTTCTGCTTGGTAACAGATGGCTAAACAGTGGCTAGCTGCTTACGTTAGGCTAAAGCCGTGAATAGTCGCTAACACGGAGTTCCGAGTTGGCAGCTAGCACCCCAGTATAAATTCACGCCCGTCGGTTTTATCTGTCATAATACCTCGGTGTGGCCCATTAATCTCACCTGGTTCGGTTCATCGTGATGCCCCAGTCCATGGTCGTGCTCTACACCATCAACCTCCACCTCAAACACCCCGGCCATCTTCGGAGTGCTGCCTTACAGTTCCGGGTCCATGAGCATTAGCAACAAACATAAGAGGGTCACATCCGGTCTTGTTTGGCTTATTTTCTTTAAAATTAAGTTCGTAAAAAAATATTAAACCGTGACTTTCTGTATGTTATTTAGTCAGGGTGTCTGAAGTCAAGTCATAGTTTGCAATTTGTACTTAGTGTTGGATAGTCTAATGATTTTTCCAAGACAGTATGTTTTTGACATTTAGACAGAACATAACTTATCAAACTTGATACTTGTGAGGGGGTCAAACTGATCAGTCAAATAAAATTAGATGCTGAATATGAATATCCCTAAGACCAATATACTCCTTATCAAAATTTGATTGCAAAAATATTCCTTACTTTAATACACTGCAGTCATTCCTGAAATCTTGCCTGTGACAGTGAACTACACTAGTTTTAATTCATATATTCATTCATATCATAGGTACTGTATACTTTAAAATTTCATTTTTATTTTTACGTTTCTTGAATGCATTCATTTGTGGTTGTTTAAGCGTTATTATCATTTGTATTTGGCAACAAACAGCACAGATAAAGAAGTCCTGCTGCTGAAATAAAGCAGATAATTACACTTTATGAAACCGGTTGTTTGGGAAATCAATCCCGCCAGATTTCGCCCGAGAAAAGGCGACCGGAAGGTGTAAAAGGGCTGCGCGCTGCATTGTGATTGGTTTAAAGGCGTGTTGGAGTCTTCTCTGATTGGCTGAGTCGCTGACACAATCCAGTGTAACTGGCTTGCGGGTCGTTGGCGCTCTCAGTTTGAGATTCAATTGTCAACGGATTACCCTCATAGTGTAATAACCTGCTAAAACAACTTTGTACCACAATAACTGTATTCGTTTCAAGTGTCCAGCTGAGAAGAAAACATCAACAACTGCTGTCTTAGGAAACCAGCTGCTTTGTTGCCAACATGCATGTGATTAAGCGAGGTATAGTAGCTAACTTTAATGTTCTTGCTGTCAAATGCTGTGTGAGTTAATGCAGTGTTGTGCGGGGGATGTGAAGGTCCTGATAAAAAATGTATCTAATCTGTGATAAATGTTAAATACTACAAAGAAATACCGAACTATAGTCTTCAGCTGAGTTTCAGTCATGTTAAAATGTGTTTGGTGTTTCTTTGTGTGGCGTGTTCCGTCGAGACACCAAACAAAGACTTGGGTTATGAAAGCACAAAAACTGACAGTTTATTTCTCACTTTGCAGGTTTGTTGCCTGTTTTGTCTTTATTTTGTGTACAGCGAAACTTTGAGCATAATTTTTTAAATAGAGGCGACACGGCCGAGACTTTAAATTGATTATCACGCCTGTTGACCCGATTATGCTCTCTAGCCTTTGATGTTTAAACTTTTCCCCCGGTGTTTTGCAAAGTAATGATGCTGACAAAGCTCCTTCTATAAGGAATGTGTAAGAAGAGGGTTATTATAGTCATATATTGGCATCTCTGGTATTGGCGCGAAGTAGTTATAACTGGTTAGACAGGTGTTCAGTGCGGGCTTCAGCTGAGTTAATTGATCAGCAGAGGAAATACATTGAACAGCTATGGCACTGAGATTTCTTGAGTGTTTACCACTGCAGTTACATTCATCAACTATCCTGAGAATTTACTTCAAAAATTGGCCATATAAGTTTGAGGACTAATAATGTTTTTGTATTTCAGATGGACGCCAGGAGGGAGTTACTTTTGATAAAATCACATCTCGCATCCAGAAGCTTTGCTATGGACTCAATTCTGACTTTGTGGACGCTGTAAGTTCAAACCACTACAAATTTCCCCACCAAAGTTAAAAAAGAAACATCAAGTAATGGGGTGACACTCCAGTTCAGTGATATTCCACCATGTGTAACCCTTTATTTCTGTTTCTGCAGACTCAGATTACAATGAAGGTGATCCAGGGTCTGTACAGTGGAGTCACCACCGTGGAACTGGACACTCTAGCAGCAGAGACTGCCGCCACCCTCACCACCAAACATCCTGACTATGCAATCCTGGCTGCGCGGATTGCTGTGTCTAACCTGCACAAAGAGACCAAGAAAGTATTCAGTGGTGAGTATAAGTTTTAAGTTACCACAAAAAATACACTTTTTTTTGTGTGTATGCAATAAATGTATTTATATATGTGACTTTGCACTGAAATAAATAACACCATTAATGTAGCCCTCATAATGCCCCCTGGTGCAACATTTTTGGTAAATATTTGGCATTTGCAGAGTGAAATAGCACCCTTGAGCTTTAATAAAAATGTATTATTTTTTATGATGTTGTTGGTGGAGGTGGTCTATTTGGGGAAACCCTGGCATGATTCATTGGACATTGTTAAAGTTTATTTGTACTGACACTTTCTTCCTTTTTACTTTTGCAGATGTGATGGAAGACCTGTACAACTATGTGAACCCGTTAAATAAACGTCACTCTCCTATGATCTCCAAGGAGACGCTCGACATTGTCCTTGAAAACAAGGCCGTATGTCACATTTGATGATATTATTTTGTTCATCTTTTCAAATTTCAAGTCACTGTAATTATGTGTAGCATTTTTTAACATAATGTCCTCTGTTCTTTGCAGCGCCTCAACTCAGCCATCATTTACGACAGAGACTTCTCTTACAACTTCTTTGGCTTTAAGGTAAATTTTCATCTCATTTTACATTCAACATCTCCCGCAGATACTTTTGATGATTAATGCAATTTATCCTTTTGCTCTAATAGACTCTTGAGCGGTCCTATTTGTTGAAGATTAATGGCAAAGGTGAGGGTTGATTTTCCTATAACTTGTTGAGAAGCATGTTTGTGGGTGCAGAGACTCACTGTCAAGTCATTTGGATCGTTTTAAGTAGTTTAAATGCTAATTAACCTCTTTTTCTGTAGTTGCTGAGAGGCCGCAGCACATGCTAATGAGAGTGGCTGTCGGGATTCATGAAGGAGACATTGAAGCAGCCATTGAGACCTACAACTTGCTGTCAGAGAAGTGGTTCACCCACGCCTCACCTACTCTGTTCAATGCTGGCACCAACAAGCCACAGCTGTCCAGGTGAGGTCTCAAAGTTGATCAAATCTCTGATGCTTCCTTTTAAACTTGATTTTTTTTTCCAAATCTAATTTGTTTGGGGTTTTTTGCAGTTGTTTCTTGCTATCCATGAAGGACGACAGCATCGATGGTATTTACGACACACTGAAGCAGTGTGCCCTCATCTCCAAATCAGCTGGAGGTATTGGATTGGCTGTTAGCTGTATCAGAGCAACAGGCAGTTATATTGCTGGGGTGAGTTAAATGCACACCACAGGGATTAAAATCAAGCAGATATAGGGGAGGTTTTATTTACACCATGTCATTTTTTTGTATTACTTACAGTAGTTCTTGTTTTTCAGACTAATGGCACTTCCAATGGGCTAGTTCCTATGCTTCGAGTCTACAACAACACAGCACGTTATGTTGACCAGGGTGGCAACAAGGTAAAGATTTGCAAGAGACACTACAATGGAGCCTGGCATTGTTGCTCTAGAGACACCTCTGGTAGTTTAATCACCTTTCTCTCTGTGTTCGCTTGTACAGAGACCTGGGGCCTTCGCTGTGTACCTGGAGCCGTGGCATTCCGATGTGTTTGACTTCTTAGAGTTGAAGAAGAACACAGGTAAAGAGGAGCAGAGGGCCAGAGACCTTTTCTTCGCCATGTGGATCCCAGACCTCTTTATGAAACGAGTGGAAAGCAATCAGGTGAATATTGGAGGGACTCTCCTTCCTGACTCAAGCTATATGTTCTTTAATATATCTGTATGTTTTCTGCTGGGGTTGATAGTTTGAGGCTCCTGCTAAATCTTGAACATTACTGTTTTAGGAAAGGTCTTATTGTTCTCTCTGCTCTTGTAGGACTGGTCTCTCATGTGTCCCAATGAATGTCCTGGGTTAGAGGAGTGCTGGGGAGAGGAGTTTGAGGAGCTCTATACTCGGTAAGACCAGTACACCAAACTCTGTTCTTTTAACAAAGTGCTAATTTCTCAGTGCTAACCTGTCCCATGTATATTGTTTGTCCTCAGATATGAGAAGGAGGGCAGGGTTAAGCATGTGGTGAAGGCTCAGCAGGTGTGGTACGCTATAATTGAGTCTCAGACAGAAACCGGTACGCCATACATGCTCTACAAGGACGCCTGCAACAGGAAGAGCAACCAGCAGAATCTGGGCACCATCAAATCCAGCAATCTGTGCACGGAGATCGTAGAGTACACAAGCAAAGACGAGGTGAGGGACATTGGGTATTCTTTTGGTGCCTATAGATTTAGCTTGTTGTTTCTGTAATATTACATTATTTTGTTGATGCTTGTTTCCAATTTGATTTGTTCTTGCTTCAACTCAGGTTGCGGTGTGTAACCTGGCATCCATTGCCCTCAACGTGTATGTCACCCCAGAAAGGACCTTTGACTTCAAAAAGCTTGCATCTGTCACCAAAGTCATTGTCAAGAACCTGAACAAGATTATTGACATCAACTACTACCCGGTGCCTGAGGTACGCTTTCTTGTCTAGTGTTGCTTCTCTATCAACCATGCAGCCGGGTCGTATGTGCTCAGTGTTGACAAATGGCTCCTCTGTCCTGCTTTACAGGCTGAAAGGTCAAACATGCGTCACAGGCCGATTGGAATTGGTGTGCAGGGTCTGGCTGATGCCTTCATCCTTATGCGTTATCCATTTGAAAGCCCAGAGGCCCAGTTGCTCAACATTCAGATCTTTGAGACCATCTACTACGCTGCCCTGGAGGGCAGCTGTGAGCTGGCAGCGGAGCTCGGCACTTATGAAACCTATGCTGGCTCTCCTGTCAGCAAGGGAGTGAGTAGTTTTCACACTGTCTCAAATCCACCCTGGGATACAGTTCAGCAGTTTGGGCTCGGATACTAACTAATTGTTTTCCAGATCCTTCAGTATGACATGTGGAGTAAAACCCCAACAGATTTATGGGACTGGAAAGCATTGAAGGAGAAAATTGCCAAGTAAGTCTTCCTTGTTGACATTTCTCATTTCATATCTATGTATGTGGAGATTGTAGCTCATCACTGATTAGGCCTCTGACTTGCCCCTGTGTGTCCTCAGGCATGGTGTGAGGAACAGTCTGCTCTTGGCCCCCATGCCCACAGCTTCCACTGCCCAGATCCTGGGCAACAATGAGTCCATTGAGGCCTACACCAGCAACATCTACACCCGCAGGGTGCTCTCAGGAGAGTTTCAGGTCAGCACTGAATGCATTTGCAGTTTTGTGTATCCAAAAAGTTGTGTGTCCATAGAAGGAAAGGTTGCTAAGTATTTTCTGCCTTTCCCATAGATTGTGAATCCTCACCTGCTGAAGGACCTCACAGAAAGTGGTCTGTGGAGTGACGAAATGAAGAACCAGCTGATTGCTCAGAACGGGTCCATCCAGGTAAAAGAGTCACACTTAATAAAATCTTAACTGATTAAATGATTCAGTATCACTGCTCTAAATGTTACTATTATTTTTTGGTGATCAAATATTTTATAAACACGTCTGACTTATCCGCAGGATATTGAGGAGATCCCTGATGATCTGAAGCAGCTGTATAAAACAGTGTGGGAAATCTCCCAGAAGACTGTCCTCAAGATGGCAGCAGATCGTGGTGCCTACATTGACCAGAGCCAGTCCCTGAACATCCACATTGCTGAGCCAAACTATGGCAAACTGACCAGCATGCACTTCTATGGTTGGAAGTTGGTAAGTCAGGACTGAGGGAATGCAGGCTTGATGCGCGCTGCATCAAAGTGCCAAGACACAACACCTTAATGCCTGTCTCCTTTTCTCTGCAGGGTCTGAAAACTGGCATGTACTACCTGCGGACGAAGCCTGCTGCCAACCCCATTCAGTTCACCCTGAACAAGGAGAAACTAAAGGAGGCCCAGTCAGCCAAGAGGGAGGAGGAGGAGACCAAACAGCGCAACACTGCTGCCATGGTCTGTTCCTTAGCGAACAGAGATGAGTGCATGATGTGTGGTTCCTAAGTGTGGTTCACTCAGACAAACGCACTTCCCCATATCCACCAGCTTCCCCATTAAATATGTATTTCTGGAAAAACAAGGTTCTTATTTTTTGTATATGGTGCCGTAACAAGTGTTTTACATATGCCGCTGTTTTCAAGTCACAAATCTTTGCAGTTTTAATTTAATTTATCATGAAGTGTGTGTTGTATGCTTGTTTGTATAGAATTAATAGGGTACAATTAATTAATATTTGCTCTTCAGTTTTTTAATCAATTCAGTGTTTTAATATGTGGGTCACATTAATGAACTTCATGTTTGTATTTTAGATGTGTGCGAAATTAAACTTCTTATAAAATGGTCTTAATTTAAGTATCTATTTATTACACTGTTGTCAAGAATATGTTAATCTTGAGCTATACCTCAAAACCTGAGCGTATATGTACTTTATATTATATGTATTTAGACCTGCAATTGTTGAGGCAAGAACAGTAATTTCCTTTACATTTACTGAGGTAAAATATATTTTGCATCCAGAAAGAAAACTAGCAAAATAAGAATGGGTAAGTAGTCCGCATGCTGTTAATATTCTTAGTTTATTAGGAAATGAGAGGCAGGGAAATTAAGCTTTTCTGTCACTGGGGATGCTCTAACAGGATGGTGATTATGATTGGCCAGTGACATGTCATGCCACTGTCTGTGCACATAAGACATGAATTTATTTTCCTGTTGGAGGCTTTTGTGTCAGATGACATAAAGTATGTTTTAATTATCTGCGGTGAAGCTGGCTCACAAACACCAGAAATGAAAGTGGAAATGGTGATGGTGTCAATCATGCAATACTGCAACAAAGGGCTACATGCCATGGTGTTTTTCCAGTGGAGGAGTCTGGATGCGTTGTGTCTAGGGACAGGTGATGCTGCAGGTGATGAATTAATGAAGTGGTGTGTTCATGCATGCGGCCTCATGGGAGCGGTATGTGTAAAGTAAGCTGAGACCTGCACTGTCACACTGTAGCAGGGTGTATGTCTGAGAAACACTAAAGCAACACTAAGTCAGTCAACACAGTTAAACAAATGTTTTTCAAATGTTTTAATTGTGTTACAAAGTAACAGTATTGTGCAAAACCTTAAATGAACACAAGGCTATTTTCATCTGATATTTGAATATTAAGAGAAACCAGAATGACCAACAAAGGCTCTTTGCTATTGAACAGTGAACTTTGGAAAATGGCAGTGAGGAGAGTAGCACCCACAAAACAGCAGTACAACTAGCGTGTGACACACTTGCCTGACCAATGGACCAATTTCACACAGGATGTGAGTAGAATTAGCCAGAAAGCTACAGGTTTTTGCACACTGACTGGCTACACTACATGAAAGGTTTCTCACAGTATTGCAAAGGAATTGTTCAACATTTTGGGAATTACACTTGTTTGCTTTCTGGCAGAGAATTAGATCTCTCAAGTCCGCACAATAAATATGAAGCTACAGCTAGCAGCTGGTTAGCTTAGCTCAGCACAACTGGAAACAGTGGGAAAGCCTGGCTCTGCTCAATGGTAACAAAATTCACCTAGCAGCACCTCTAAAGCTCACTAATTAACACGTGACATGGTGTTGTAAGGGCAGTTATGTGCAAGACTATGTTTCCCAAAATGTGGAAGTACTGCTTAAAGCTTTTTTTGTGTGTGAACAAGCCTAGGCTGTGCTAGCAGCCCCAAGAGACTGAAATATTAATTACAACCTCACACTATAAAAGTGTGCTCAGCAAATTTCAATACAATAGGCTGCAAACTCACATTTTATATGCTGGCGCTTAGTTTTCAAGATACCTTATCATGGACCTACGTAAGTGAGAAATCTTGACCAATCTAGCCTGTAGCTGTTGAAATATGTTGCTTTGGGTCAAAGTTTTGGATGGACCAACTGACAGACATCACCGTCCCCAAGCCCTGTCGGTACCAGAGCCAACATTATGAATCTGCAGGCCTTGGAAAAACCCACACCATCTCTAAATTGTTAATGATTAATTGTGCAAACCCTCTCATAAGATATTGGATAAGGTGACAAAAGGGCCAAACCCTGAAATAGTCAGTCTGGTCCTTTAAATGGGACATCGCTAATATTACGGTCTCACTAGCATCCCATCAATGGATCCCTCTCCTTCTTCAGAACCAAAGCCCGTGTCCTGGGAGCTGCTGCTGCCTGTTGGCGAGGGAATCATTTTCTTGGCTCCAGATTTTTCATTGCTCGCCCCGACACCAGGCTCTGTGTCTTTGAACGTGTGTTCTTCACCCACCTTCACCTCTGTGAGTATATCTCCTTCCCTTATTTGTTCTGCCTCGGTTTTTACCGTTTCTTCTACATCATTCAAACGTGTCCCTGACACCACCTCCTCTTTCACTTCATTGTCAGCATTTTCATTTTTATCTGCTTCCACCTGCTCTTTTTTCTCACTTTCCATCTCATCTCCTAGCTCTGCTTGAGCTCTGCCTTCCTCCATTTCCACCACATCACAGTCTGTCACCTGCTTTGATCCCTCAGCTTCACATTCGCCCACCTGATGCTGTTGTGCGTCTGAAGCCTGTTTTGTATCTGAGTCAACCTTTTCTTTATCCCCCTTTTCCTCTCCGTTGTGCACTGTCATGCTAAGTGATGCATTTGTGTCATCTGGTCTACTGTTAAAACCTCTGAAATTGTTCTTGGCACCAGCGATATATTTCCCCAGTATGGATGGGCCATCCCTGCTCAATGGATCGCTTGCAATGTGTCCACTATCCACCTGAAGCTGCTGGATCAGTTTCATATCATTGTGCATCCTGCCGACTGCTTTGCTCAGCTCAGTGATCCGATTACCAATATCTGAGGGAAGAGAATACTCCAATCACAACACAGCATGCAAGCACTTTAATGATAAATAATGCTATTCAATGTCTACAAGCTGAGGGTTTGAACACATTTTCATAGGAAAACTTGTTAATACTTTAGAAAGTGTGACTCTCTGGTTTAAATGCCATAATTGCAGGAGACGCACGGCAGGGTTGGACACTGCTGCAAAGTATTTGTTTTAGTTCAGTTTAGTCAAAGTTTTTTTTAGCTTAACCAGATCAGTATTATCATGTATAATGTATTATTTTAAAGCTTATAAATGTGAAAATCAATGTTGGGTTTTTTTTCTTCTTCTGTTAAGTCAACGATTCTTTCCAAAATTGCATTGACACTCTCAAGTTGTATATTCAAAAATAAGGGCGTTTGTGTTCAATATTAAATAAAGAGATACATCATTTTAAAATAAATAATCACATGAATAAATTATGTGACATATATAAATGAAAAAAATAAAATTGTGGAATAATTATAATAATACCCAATAATAATAAAACCTTTATCAAAAGTCTGTTTTTATTTCATAATTATATTCTTTCCTAAATGACACTTATTTCCTGCCACTTTTTATTACATAGTCATGACCATAGACTGTATATAAAGACAAAGTTGCTCGAGCTAACAGTAGCTAACTGGCTAATTCTGGTAGCAGGTGTTGAGCTTGCTTGTTTAAGAGGCAGGGTGCATGTGATTGGCTGAAAGGTGAGGGGGTATTGACAGCATCGCTGTCATGACAAGTGACATTATGAAATAAAACTATCATAAAATTTTCATTATCAAATAAAACAGACTATGAAAAAGAGCAATTTGAAATTAAAATGTCTATAATGATATAAAAATGATATCCAATAAAATTCTGTTATTATGAAATTGAATGATGAAATAAAATGTCATACTTTGAGTCGAGTTGTTTGCATAATTTCTTCAGTTAATTCAGAAATTGTTGGTTCATTTATATATTTCACACAATATATTCATGTGATTATTTATTTCATAATGTCTCTTTTATTTATTGAAAACTGAACACTTTGGGGTTCCATAGTTTACCAACTGTATTGCAGTCCTAAAACATTACTCCAAACCACTCAAAAGCCTAACATTTATATAATTTATATTTTTAGACTTTTTATCTGATAGATAGTAGTAGACAAAGACTAGATGGAAGAGAGAAAAGGGCAGACATGCAACAGGCCAGGTTTGTGAGCCAACAGGACTTTTTAATACTGTCTGACCATTAAGCCCTGACAGATTTTTGTCACAGTTACCTTTCCTCTTGGTCTCCTCGAACTCCCTGCGAGCTGACTCAATGTAGCGTTGCACCAGAGCTCTGATCACCTGCTGCCGGTAAGGTAACTGGCTGTCTTCAGATCCCTTACCATTGGTCTTAAAACACATATTTAACATGACACATTTCAGTGCGCAGTGTTTAGCAAAGAATATGTAGAAGATCGTTTTTCTTTTACTACAGTCACACTAACTCCTGTATGCGAGCATTAAACATATGCTTACCATAGAGGCTATAGGGGGATAATTTTTCTCAGAATTATGTGTGCAACAGCAGCAGATCCGTCTAAAGATACCCCTGGAATAGAATTTTAAATGAACAAATAAAAATATAGATAAACAATGAGGTGTCTTTGTAAGTGTAGGTGAAGTTTTAGATCTCACCTTAAGATGTAAAAGAAAGCCTTGGGTGAGGGGATGATGTTGAAGGGCACAGGCATGGTGAGGCCCTCTCTGAAGTAACTGAGGTACAGCTTGGACCGGGCAAATTTCCACTCAACATCCGCATCATCCTGAAATAAAAATGTTGAGATGTCAGCGCCAGTTCTTTGGTTTCTGCTTTTTATTGCAGGTGAGACGTAAAAATATCTCATTACCTCTATTTTCTGAAAGGAGTTGGTGATCATAGCAATAAGCATGTTGAGCAGGACGATGACGATGACGAGCGTGAAGATGCCATACAGAACTCTTCCTACAAACTCTGCCAGCACAAATTGTGGCATGTCCACGTAGTCCGGGTTGGCCATGCCAAACATGGTCCAGAATAAGAAGGCGAACGTCTCATTAAACCTGCAGCAGTGCAGTGGAGAGTGTTATCATGGTGAGACTGTTTTCATACCTTTTCTTAACTAACAATGGTGACGTATACTGTATATTCTTAGTTTCAGCAGCCTGGGGAGTTAGTTTAGCTCAGGTACACATTGAATGCCAAAGTATAGAGAGCTTATTGTTAAGATTTAAGTAAGATTAAATTGATTTACTGCCTGCAGAAAAGCCTAATTAAAAGTCTCAAAAACAAGAGGTATAAACAGTAGTGAGGATATTCTTAAAATTATTTTCAACATCACTGTACTTTGTAATTTCTATATCTTCTATATCTAAAAAAAAATCTGATTTGGAACAAACATTTCACGATATATAGCCCAAGATATTTGAGAATTACAAAGATCTGATAACGATATATCAACTGATATTAATTTATTCACATAAAACAACATACACAAACATGTTTGATAAGGATCCCTTCAATTTGTTTTTTAAAAGAACTGAGTGAAGGAGCGAGACATTTAACGGTTGAAAAATACATTTGTCACACTGCAACTGCAACACTGTTCTAAACATATCTTTGGCATTCCTGTACATTTTGTGTAACTCACTGGCTGACATATATACAGATACCAATAAATATGCAGTAAGCTAATATCAGCTGATATATAGTGTCCCAGCTGATTTTTCAGTCTAACTCTAATATGGTACAAGGTTTATGTAAGCTGCAGTCTTGAAGGAATAGTTTGATATTTTGGAAAATAATGGCTTATTCCGGGCACAGTGACTTCCTGGAGTCTCTGCTGGTTGTCTGGCAACCTCACAGTGACAACAAGACTCCCTGTACAACCACAAACTGTAATTTTTACATTTTGGTTTTTGTATGGCGTAAACAAATGTGATATAACATGCTAATTAGTGAGCTTTAGAGGTGCTGTTTTTTTTGTTATTTTTTACCATTGAACAAAGCCAGGCTAGGTGTTTCCCCCCGCCTTCGGTCTTCATGCTAAGCTAAGCTAACTTCATATTTACCATACAGACATGAGAGTGGTGTTGATGCTCTCATCTAACCCATGTCAAACTATTCCTTTAAATATGCTTATGCATGTGTCCCCATTCTTTCCATGTGAGCTCACACGTGTAGCCCCACAGAGTCAGCACATTTTAGACTTGTTTTTCAAGACTGGTATCTTTTCTTGGGCTTATGGGAAACTGTACCAGATCAGCTGGTGGACAAGCTTGAATGCGTGTATGAGAACCACTGAGCTGGAATTACTCTTATATCCCATATTCTTACCTGCCAAGATGTGGAGAGAGGACATAAGGAACATAGACATTGTTGATGCCACAGAGGAAGGCTGTTCCAATGATCATCAATATAAACATAAATCTGAAAAAGAAAAAAACATTCTCATGTATCCTGAATTTCCTTTCAGGCAGATGATTAATACACAGATATGCAGGTGTATAACGCAGGAAGCAAAATGAAAACTGTCCTTACCTCATCATATCATCAATCATCTTCCCTATGGAGATCTGCAGCGTTCCCAGAGACTCTTGGGCTGGCAGGATGTACGCCAGCCGTGTGAAGCTCAACATGCTGGTCACTGCAAACAGCACCTCCGAAACCAGCTGGGGGTCCTCTTGATGCCAGTCCTTACGCACTGTAAGACGGTTTCACACAACCAAACAAACCAGTTCAGCATTTAAAAAAAACAACACTTTTAAGACCTCCAACAATCATGTTGGATGAATGATCTGATATCATTTTTCTCACCGGTCTGAGTGAAGTAGACGCACTCCTCTGTGCAGTTAAGATCATGGCAGAGGAAGTAATCTTTGAGCACGATAAGCACACGTAACGCAAAGGATGCCAGGTACATGCTGAGCACCATCACATCCAAGCAGTTCCACCAGTCCCGGAAGTAACTCCGCAGCCCATCGATCCACACTTCCTTGCACTCATACCAGAAGAATCCTACATGAGACAGTATAGTATAAACACTAAAACCTGATTTGAACTATTTCCAGGCCATGACAGAGGGGAGTTAGAAAAGAGAGCATGAACCCACCGACCACCCACACCATGTGGAAGGAGCTGTGCAGGATGTTCTGCTGCCGGGAAGCAAATTTGTCTCGATACAGCTCCATTGTTATTGATTCTCCAAGTAGTGTGATGAGAAACCACAGATAGGAGGCTGAGTGGAGGAGAAACTTGATCACAGGAATCTTTAGTATCTTTCCTACCTGGTGAAAACACAAAAGACGGTGACATGTCAGAGTTTCATATACACTTTCATATTTTCTTAATTGAATGTCTCTCATGACGGTCTGTGACACTTTTTTCAGAAATCTCGACATTTGCCGATTTTTCATGTGATGTGACCTTTGACTTGGGTGCAAGCCAGTAGACGAGGCAGAGGAAGGGCATGGTGAGAAAGATCCCCACAGAGACAAACAGCTTCCAGACTATCCTGCTGCCTCTCCAGCCTGCCAGGCTCCCACACCAGATAGATGACAGCACCTGCTGGCAGATTGGGTGGGCCACAAACTGCACAGAAACAAACACACAGAGAGAGGGAGAGACAAATTATGGATCAAGTGTATGTCTTCTTATAATCTCTGGTAGTTTCTGCTTCTAGCTACCTGCTTCTGGTTGTAGTTGACAGCAAGTCGCAGGCGTGACAGGTTGGGTATTCCCTCATCAAACGCCTGCTCCTCTAAGGAATCCTGGCTCTCGTCTCCACAGCTGTTCAGGATAGTGGTCACCTCGCTCTGGTTGCGACACATGCCCAGCAACTCAACAGCAAAATCCTGACAAAGCTGCTCCAGCTCCAGGTACTGAGGCTGCAGGAGAGAGGCACCACAGCACAGTCAAGTAACAAAATAGACACCCAACATGAACAGTAAGTGGGGACAACTACGAATGTCAGCAGACCTTGAACTCTGGTTCTTTTTTTGAGAGCTTGCGGAGCTCTCTGCTGAGACTGAAAGCTCTGAGCATGGCATCCTCAGAGGTGATGGAGAGGTAGGCACGGCTGGCGATGCCACGGTAGGTGTTGATACGAGACAAGGAGAACTTCAGCAGGTCGTACTGCCGGCCGTTACGACACTCCAGACAGGCACAGGATATCGTATGTGGCCAGGGGATAACGTGACCTTTTTGGGTGAGCATGGTGACTATCTCATACAGGTCTTTCTGGCAGGCTAAGGTCAGAGGAGTCACACCAGGGGCAAACTGCGAGTTGTCAATAGAGCGGTCAAAGATGGCCTGAGAGAAGGAGTGCACGTCCATCTTGTTGCCTTTCTCTTGGTCCAGTCGGTCCAGCAGACGCTTCACCACTCTGGGCTGGTTGGTGTCTACAGCGACTAGCAGGGCCTCGTGAATCTGCCGGAAGTCAAATTTGACCCCCTGCAGGAGGGTGACCATGCTGTCCTCACTGCCCAGGCGGATGGACAGGTTGAGGGCCTCCCTCCACTGGCGATCCTCGGACTCATCCAGCTGGCGGATGATGCCATCACCGGTCTGCAATAGTCCACACAGCAGCTCTGTTTTCCCTTCCTGAATGGCACTGATGAGCCCCGGAGGGAACTGCATCTTCTTGTTCATAATCTCGCGCCATTCTGCTGGCTGAGGGACAGAGCAGCAGTGTTAGATGTCCAGTCACATGGTTTCTTTTTTCATGAAATTCATGTCAGATATCAGGGAAAAAGGTAGCTTCCAATTTGATTTCATAAGAGGAAATTAAAGCCTGGATAAAATGTTCAGATTTTATGACATCAAGGAAAACACAACTTATTAATAAAATATATCATACTGTGAAAGCTGTACCCGGAGCACAGTAACATTAGATGAAACCACATTTTTAGCCTTGTTATCTATTGTCTATCTATTGAATGAGAAATTTTACAAACCACATGTGAACAAAGCTCTGCTTACCGTGAGGTTTTCCATTCCTGATGAAATACAGCAAAATGTTCAGCAGTGATCCTAAAGTGAAAACACAATCACATTCTCTGGAGACATGAAATATATTTTTGCCAGCTATTTTGAGTTTCAGAGATGAAGGTGAGAGATATCAATAGATTGCACTAAGCAGCTCCAATAACTGAGCCCTTTGGTGTCCTGTTATCATGTGCTACTGACAGACTGCACGGAATCAGCACCCACAAACTCAATAACACACTTCTATCCTCCATGGGGTAAGGCCAATTAAAACGTAACCGGTTCAAAGTGTTTCATGCTCTGCTGGGCCCAAACCAAATTGTTTCTCTTGTTCAAACAGGAATTAACTCTGGTCTCCCCATTGGAAACAGTGTCGTGGCACAATTAAGGTAGCGGTTACTGAACAGGCAGCAGCTGTCATTGTTTCCCCCAGAGGAGCTGGACAGAGTTCACAGCAGTGGGAAAAACAAGGAGCAGCAAGTAAAAGATATACTGATCAATTTCACTACTGTCTTTGTCTGGCAGTCTTACCCGATAAATCAACTGACAGAAAATTTACTGTTTAGATAATTGTTTAGTTATTTTTCATGCAAAAACATTTCATGGTTCCAGCGTTTTCAGCTTTCCTGTTATTATTTTAATAATTGTAATTTATTTTTAATAATTTAGTATTTTAGACTATTGGTTGGGCAAAACATACACTGTGAAGTTGCTACTTTGATTCTTGCTAACCGTGACAGCATTTCTCACCATTTTCTGAATTTTTACAAACCAATTAATCAATTAATTGATTAATTGAGAAAATAATCAGCAGATTAATGAAAAAGCCTGATTTTACATGAATGCATGAGTAATAAAAATCTAATGACATAATATAGATAATAGTATAACAGTCACAGGGTACTTTTACTTTAGTAACATTTTCAGTGCAAGACTTCTACTCATAATGGAGTATTTTAATTTTGTTAGTATTTTTTTAGTATAGTAGTATTTTTTAGTCAACCACAGCTGAAGATGATCATATTACTCAATAATGAATCCAATCACCACACAGTCAACACAGTGACGTGTTGACTGTAATCTTGTGTGGACGTGAAGCCTGACTGGCTACTGACTCTTGTGAGCAGCAGAGGGAGGAAAAGGACTCTTAAAGCTCTTTGTTGGAGATACAGGAGGTAATAAAACATGACTGATGCCAATTCCAATTTCAAAATCTATACTATGTGAAAGTCCTGGATTTTATTGGTTCGTAATTAAACAGAACTCTTCTGGTTTTAAACACAATGAGGAGATTGTCTAAACTGTCATTTATCTGGACCCGATAATGAATGATCTTGAAGGTTGAGAGTATTTAAGTGTCGTAAGGTTCCTAAGATGGATTTTCAGATGCTTTTGGGGAACGGTGCCCTGGACAATAGCTTGACTACAGGAAGTGTCAAATGTGGCATGTGTTTCCTGAGAAAATTACTCAATTGTGTCATGTTTCTTTTTCATAACCAACACTCAAATTGTATTTTTCTCCAAAGCAGGTCATCACAAGAATCTCCATAAAGTGTCAAGAGAAAACACAAACCAAAAACAAAAGCTGACAGCATAAGATACAGTGGTGTATAAAACTGGAATAAAATAGAACAGTCCTCTCTAAAAGCAAAACACAGCATTAACTCCTCAGCATGATACTCTTCGGTCTATCAGCTTATTAATCACTACATGCTGGGACTGCCGCAAGGACAAGGGAGTCATGGCAACTGATATGCAAAGAAGAAAATACCTGCATGTAATGACGTCTATGCAAAGAAGTACAAAAACAAAATAATGTTTTCAAAAGAAATATTTACTACACTTTCAAAAAACTACTTCAATGAATAACAATATAAACACATTTTAATTTAAAAACTCTGGTAATTGACGTTTCTAGCTGTATTTTATCGTGGCATATTTTTCTGGAGTGAAGTCCACATATTCACTTGCTCTATGTGGTGTGTATTCATCGCTGTAGCATTATGTGCTGAAAAATGCGACTGAAAACATAAAAAAAATATTCCTGTTGAAAGACATTAAGAGGTGTTTGCCACCCAAGTTACTATAAAACTAAATATATATTACACCAAAGAGAAGAATTACCTTTAATCCAATTCTTTGAAACTACATGAATTTTGGTTGAGTGCAAATCATATTCTGTATAACCTTCCTGTTGTTTCACAGTTCTCATTTTATGGCACAAACGAAACTTTCCCAAGACGTTACGCAAGTTCCAGAGTAAAAGATCACTTTAAAAGTAAAACTGCTGCATGGAAAGACAAATTGATTTCCCTCAGAGGCTGACATTTAATCCTTTTTGAGGAGAGTAATCATGATTTAACATTTGAAATGTTGCATCATGATTCAGACATTTGAAATGTCAAAATTTGAAAAGACTGTCAAAAAGAAAGGTCAACATATGAAGGTCCTGATGGTGGCAAGACTCAACCAATTATTTAACAAGCAAACTAGCAATGTATCTCAACAACAATCTCTCTTAACAATTGAGAACATGAGTAAGAGTGAAAACAATGATTCCTTTTAAACACCCACAAATTAATTCCGCTCTTAAAAACAAACATACTTAATATCCAAGAAGTGAAAATTCAAATGAAATTCAATGATGTCAATCATTATTCAGTTAAAACTCAGTTAAAGCATCAACAAAAAAAGAGGAGAAAGTCCTCTATATTCACATATTACTCCTCAAAGACAGAGTTAAATACAAACTAAAATCCAATACTAAATGTACAGAGAAACTTATGTTTCACTTTGTGCGTGAACAAAAAGTAGTGTCCACGTTGTGACAAACAGTGCAGGCCAATTCAGTGGGTTTTAAGAGTTACTCCTTCCTCGACTCTGCATCCTCCTTCATCTTCTGCTCCTGCATGCGACTCCGAGTGGAGCCTACATGAAAAAAATCATCAATATGTTAGAGGAACACACATCCACAAGCCACACGATGGGCAGCAAGAACACATGAAGAAGAATAATTGAGAATATCAAAAGGCAAAAATGAAACAGAATATATATATAAAGTGGTTTTCACTTACTCATCTCTGCAAGTTTCTGTATCAGTGTAGAATCTCCTCCAGATTTGCTATAAATTAAAAAATATAAAGTGAGCTTAATTAAATGATATGTATGCCATGACTATACTATGTTTGAGTGTTTTTGACTTTGATCTGTTGGTTTATTCAGTGAATAAATCAGGGTGCTAGTATGCCATGGTAAATATAACACCATTTATGACCAACCTGCCATCGGCTTCATCTTGCCCGTCCACATCGAACCGCAACCTCTTCAGAGGCTTTGGAGTGGAGCCCATATCCAGAGTCCTCTTAAAGGAGCGATCGCTGCTGTTGACCATCTCGTTGATCTTCTGGAACCGATTGGACAGCTGCAGATGAAAAAAAAGAGTGAGTGAGGAAAAAGGCATTGCATTGCACTTGTCAAACCGAGATTATCCTTTAACATGCTACAAAGCAAACAAAAGAGGCTCATACCCCAAAAGATTCACCGATGGATACCAGCATTCTGTGAAGGCAAAAAACACCAAATGAGAAAAATCATGTGCAAAAACAATTTAAAGGATTATGCTAATATTTTTCCAACAATCAATTAAGTGGTCTAAGGAGAACAACAATCTGCCATGAATATGCAGAACTCACCTGGAGCGAGGAGTCATGATACCCGGGGACATGCGTGGGTTCTTCAGAGGGGAGATGTACACGTTGTTGCTCCCAGGAACCCGCAGAGGAGAATTGGGGAACCTGTAGGGGCTGCGTGGTATTTGTGGGATTGGAGACAGGGTGGGCGGCTACAAAAACAAAACGGCAACAATGAGAGGGTATAGTAGGCATGCACATTTATCTGACTGTGCATGTATCTAAATCAAACTGTGGATCCGAGGTGGGGAGGTGTCTCACCCTGGTAGACGCATACTGCAGGATGTTGGTTTTCAGCCTCTGCATGAACACTTGGTTGTAGAAGATAATGATGGAGTCATAGTGGCCCTCAGTGATCAACACATGCTTAAAGGTCTGCAACATACAGTGTGACACAAAGTTCAGCATCATTTTATGTCTTAATTGAACACAATGTGTGATTTCAACAGCGTCAAGGGTGTTAGAGTTATTAACACTAAAAGGCGTCACCTCTTGGTTGGTGTTGGGCATCTCTTTGTACGCTGTGACAATGGTCTTGAAGCGCAGATCAACACTCTTCACTTTACATATGGCATACATGGCTGACATCATCAACTGCAAACAACGAGAAGCAATTTGAGGAAAAAAAAAACACAAACATGAGGAAACAAGTGAGCAAGAGACAAAGTGAGTAAAGAAACAGACAAAGAGCAAGAGAATATGAGTGAATGAGCAAATGAAGGAGAGCAACAAAGAAAGAAAGCAGCGTATTGTCAGGTTACCTGGTCGAGGTGACGGTCTCTCATCAGCTCCTGCTCATGCTGTAAGGTGTGCTGGAACAGGGTCCATATGATGGGCTCCAGTTCGGGGTGGGAGGACAGCAGATAGGAGCAGAGTATCTTCAGCCTCGTGTAGGCCAGGCGGTACACTACAGAGAGAGGAAACCAAGAGACAGACTCAAAGAGACGCAGCACCCAGGAATGTAAATGGAGGAAAAACTTGAAGGATTTGTGTACTGAATGAAACAGAGCAAACATTAATACTTTCCACAAGCTTATACAATATAATGACTCATGTTAATAGTTTGGTCATTTTCAATTTATTATAAAGTCAAATTGGAAATCCATCACTGACAAAAAAGTGGAGACTACTGAATATTAGTTTGTAACTATCAAATTTGTAAAGTGGAGCAGGCAGTGCAAAGGTTTTGTTTGTCCACACGTCTGTTACTATACAGAAGTTATCCAGGGAAACCTAATGTTTTGTATGTCTTGTGAAAAATATAACTAAACCAACTATGTGTGACAGCCTGAACAACATCTTACATTTTTTATAGAAGAGGCTGAGAGAGTTGGACCTCGGGGGGCGTGGTGTCTGGCCGGCAGGCTGGGTCAGAGGCTGAGCGGAAGCTTGAGAGCTGGACACGGCCAGGGACTCAGGAGGCAAGACACGAAGGCCCGGACGCATGGGGGACAGATATCTGTAAGGACAATGGAGAAACCCAATGGGCTCCGTCAGTTACACCATCAACACTAAGCAAACATAAAATTGACATATCTATTAAATATAAATCACAAATCAGATAATTAGAGGGTTTAGAATAAGGTAGCAGAAGAGGTTCAAAGCTACAGAAAGGAAAGCTCAAGGTGAGTACCAGTCATGGGAACAATTATCTTTTTTTATACCATGATGCAACCTCTTGTGACTCACAGTGGTTTCACAAGAGCTAAAGAGGTTTTAGGGTCTAAGACAGTCTCTTAGCTGCTGCACACCAGGAACTGAAAGACAGATAGAATGTGGGACAGCAGACTCACAGGTCGGCTGCAGTGTGGTTGTGCTGCAGTGGTTGGCTGAAACTGGCTGGGGTCTCCACTTGCTCTGCTGCTCCGCCCTCCTGCTCCTGTTTCAGCAGCTCAAACAGTGGGGAGCCCTGCAGAGACACAAACATGATTATTTATATTTAACCAAGCACCCATGATACTTTTTTTTTTTTTTTACAGTGCATCTACATCATGCGGAGAATTCCGTTTACTGGAGTTCAAGTCAAGAAATAAAGTTTGGACAAAAGGGAAAAACCTCCGGAAAGCTGATATGACAGTAGTTTTCCCACGTCTGTCAAGGCTAGAATAAACCAATCCAAATTCAACTTTTACTGATGCTAATTACACTTTTACCAACTCCTGAGTACCTAATTAATACCTCAAAGCTCTGCAAATATGAAACACTGAAGCAGAATTTAAATTACTTCTGAGTTTGTACGTGAAGGCTTTTGCTACTATTAATTACATTCTTATCTGATCTGAGAGGACAAATTGATATTAACATTTTTTAGTTATCTTAATAACAGCATGATCACTGGAGTTACTACTGTCTGATAATCAATTAGATAATGTAACCTGCAGTGCAGGCATGACAGAACCACAGGAGGAACAAGAATGAAGGCAATTATATAATATAAAATCTGAATTATCATTGATGTTGATGAATTATGAAAAATGGTTTTAATACTAGTATCCCCAGATGAAGTCATTTATTAATTGCAACTAATGTATATTATCTCAACAACTTCATGAAGAACCCATCAGTTCGGTTTTACCCAGAGCAACAAGTGTAGCATTTTAAGTATCAGTTCGAAAACATTTATAATAACATTTTACAGACCAAATTTCCCTTGCAAAAATGCAGCTGTTTATTATCAGGCCATAAATTTGGACTGATAATCTGTTCCTCATTTATGTTGACCCAAGGACACTTCTCAATAGTGATAGTCATGGAAGTCCCCCTAAAGTGAGACCAAATAATCATTTTATTTAAAAATACAATTCCCTCTAAATACCAACACAGCAAAATCCACATCTACATTCACATAATTATCCTTGGAACTTGTCAAACAACATTTAAGTCAAGACAGTGGTGCACATGAATATCAGTGTGTACCACCGAGTCAAAAATCATGAGATCATACAGGGAAGTGGTGGGTGTGATTTACTACTCAGCGAGTTACACAGTGACAGCAGGTACGGACCTGCTATTAGCGCATTCATCCGGACATACATGCCACGCCCGGCTGACGCCACCGACACATTCAAAAGTACACTTGGTATTTGATTGCTGCATTCAGTGACGTATAATAGATATCAACACTGCAATGTTTTATTAGGTTTAATAAAATCACTGCTTAAGAGTTCTGTGTTCATTGTCAACTTTAGATTAATGTTTAACTTGGGGTCTCTAAAGTTACCTGACTTTTTGTTTGAAAAATAAAAGTGAAACAACCCAAATAAACATAGTCCTATAAAGAAAACACGATAAAGCCATATACTGTATTAACAGGTAGAAAAATCTCCTTCTGAATACCCAAAATGCTTTAATGTTATGGGAGGTAGATATAAACACACCTATAGCAGTCAAGAATAAAGAAACTCTCATTTAAGTTTGTATTTAAAAGAAAATTCTAAAATGATGGACCACACCCATTTTGAGTCTCATTATTTAAATTTTAGATAAGTGCAAAGCAGCAGTAGGAGGACTTTGGCCCCGGTGGAGGCTCCTCCCTCTGTGTATCAACAGTTCAGCGAGTTCTTTGTGTTGGAGCCTCTGACTTTCAGCCTGCTGCGAGGTTTCTGATATACGGTCAGGCAGAGGCAGAGAATAACCTCTGGAGCATAAGAGTAACGATTACCGTGCACCCCCAGGGCTGCTGCAGGCACAGACAGGAGAACAAGAAAAGGGAAGAACCACTTGACTGTTCGCAGAGTTGAGGAGAGGCTCACGACTCTCTCAAAAGGATAAACATTTCAGCTGTGAACAACAACTGGAAAAGACTTAAACTTATTGGACGTGCAGGACAGCTTTCACACACAGAAAATTGATGCAAAGGACTTTAACTAATACAGGTATTTTGTGGAGTTGCTGCATACTTTCCTTCTCAGTATTTCATAACATAAAACCACACAAACTGAGAATTCTTCAGTATTTCAAGACTGTTTTTCCAACCCAAAGGAATGTAAATGTTGCCTGTTGCACATGATTGGATTAACAGGTTGAACTTGGATTTTTATGACTGACACGTATACGATTGAGGAGAACTTTTTCACTTTGTAAATGTTCCAAACTTACCAGCCTGGTCTAAAAATGTATAATAGCACCCAAAAAATGTATAACTTCAGTACACTGGGCGTCACTCAAAATGACATGAATTGCAACAAGAGTGATGACTTCAAGTACCTTATGTACAGCTCGGTTTTCAGCCTGGTGTTTGTAGTGGGACTTTTCTTCAACATGATGGCTGTATACATTTTTGGCTATACACTGAAGCTGCGGAATGAGACCACGACATACATGATAAACCTTGTTGTTTCAGACTCTCTCTTTGTCCTCAGCCTGCCTTTTCGGATTGTTTACTTCATTAAACGTGACTGGCTATTTGGAAGTGTGCTCTGCAAGATCTCTGTGGCCCTGTTCTACACCAACATGTACAGCAGCATCCTCTTCCTCACCTGCATCAGTGTTGACCGTTTCCTGGCCATTGTGCACCCGTTCCGGTCCCAAAAAATTCGTACTAAGAGGAATGCCAAGCTGGCCTGCTGTACAGTGTGGGTGATGGTTCTTTCCGGAAGTATACCCATTGGGTTCAATTTGGATACTACCTCACCCAATAACACCAACTCCTCTTCAAACTTCTGCTTTGAAAACTACACCAACACACAGTGGAAGGCTGAGCTGTCCAAGGTGGTGGTGTTTATTGAGACTGTGGGCTTCATTATCCCACTGATGCTCAACGTCTTCTGCTCGGTCATGGTGCTGCGGACACTGAGGAGACCCCAAACCATCACCCGTGGAGGGAACCTCAACAAGACAAAAATCTTGAGGATGATCATCGTGCATCTGCTCATCTTCTGCTTCTGTTTCATTCCCTACAATGTTAATCTCATCTTCTACGCTCTGGTCCGCTCCAAAGTCCTAGAGGGATGTTACATAGAATATGTGGTCAGAACCATCTACCCCATTGCTCTGTGCATAGCAGTAACCAACTGCTGTTTTGATCCAGTCATTTACTACTTCACTTCAGAGACCATTCAGACCTCCATCAAACGCAAGTCCACAGTATGGCACAACGGTGCCAAGCTATTTGACAGACTACAGATGGACAGCACACAAAGCAGTCCAAAAACAACACCCAAAACCCTGGCCCTGAGGACTCTGAGATCCAAAAATGTTTACAATGAGTCAACAGTCTAATGACAACTCTATAGTGTGACATGATTAATAATTCAGTGAGTGCTGGTGAAACTTGATTTCAATCTGAGGATGTAGATGGAAAAAGAGTGGCCTTAAAGATCATAAAAACATAATGGTTACTAAGGAGTCACTCTCTCACCTACTGAACACCACACAGACTTTAGACTGGGACTGATCCCCATCCAGTCAATAAAAGTGTCGAACAAGCCAAAGAGGAAAAGATAATTGGGCAGTAAAAATTTTTTTTTGGGAAAACACATTTTTTAAAGAAAAAAAAAACATATATTTATGTAGTGTGAAATCTGATACTTGAGAAAATATAAGGGGTCACTAACTTTGTCAATTTTTTCTTACATTTTCACTGAACTGCACCGTAAATGTGTCCTATGATGTGACATGGAATAAATTAGGAAAAAAAACTTACATAATATACAAATAGCATGAGATATTTATCTTCATTTTTAGACACATATTTTCATATAGCGTTATTTATTTAATATGAAATTATGAATAACAATTTTTCCCCATGATTTGTTGGACTTTTTCAATAAATATGAGTCAAACTTTGCAGTTATCCTTTAAAACTGTTGCAAATTATACCAATTTAAGATGAGTGATGATTGTATCTCCCCTAATGCAATACTCCAACTGTCTTGAACTGTTTTAAGATATTTTGAGGTAAAAACTAATTTTTGGTTCTTTTATTTGTGTCACACCATTGGACATTATGTCACACTACAGGACAAAAATGGTAGTTATTGCATTAAAGAAGAAGTGAAAGGTATTTATTTAACAGTAACATGACACTGAATGGGGTCCTTCAATTAAATAAAGTTGTCTGTGGAATTGCCCGATTTGAAATCAAGATACGGTGTCACACCGGAGGACATGGTTTTCAGTGACAAAATGTTCATGACACACAAGTTAGAAAACACTTGATTGTATTAGGGAATGACTTTATAATGTGTATTAGTGGAAACAAGTGTATGTGCCATAGCCATGTGCATGGAGCTACAAATAAGTATCAGCTTTTGCACATGAGACATAACTGTAGTCCTATTCCCCACAGTAGATTCTGTTTTGGCAAGGCTGAAACAGTTTACAACTCTTTTATGTATTCTACTGTTCAGTTTCTAAGTAGTTGTGGCCTCACTAAAGCCTTTAAGAACGTTAGAGAGCAGCATGTTCTATAACCCCTTATACTGAAAGTGAATAAAAGTTATTAACGTAAAAGCTTTTTGAGTTTGAAATTCACTACTTGTTTGATAGAGTGGGGTGCTGTGAAATATCTGACATTAGCAGGGTATCAGTTGTTTTTTGTGTGCTACCAAACCCTGTCTAGACTGATTAGTCATGCAGATACTACTAACACAGCTACAGGTACCGTGGTTGGCCAATTCCATGAATACACAATGAGTTATTACAGGTGTGGTCAACAATTGACAGCTGCATTGCACCGACCAACACTGCACTAACACTGCCAATGGCCTTATCTAAATAAGTGGTCATTTGGAGACATTAGAAAATGAAGATAAGTCAGAATATTCCTTACAGTGTGAGTCTGTCTAGGGTAATTCTAGGTGAATTAAAACAGGAATTTTCCCCAAAATCCAATTCAAAAAAGTCTGCAAGTTACTGTTTTTGCAAGTTTAATGAGAATCATTTTAAAAAACCTAAGCCAGACTGGCTACTTCTCTGTTTCCTATGAACTAAAATGTCAAATGAAAACACAGCTCATAGTGTAAATGGAATATAGTGCTGCTTGAATGCATGTGAAATATTTGTTCCTTCTTGTAAAAGCTGAAAGACTGGGCGCTACTGCATTCCTGTTGGGAGGCTTAGCCTGAGGGTCTGCACTGACAAGGGTCGACTCATCACCACCACTGCACTGATGAGAAGTATTGTGAAACCAAAGCAGACGAGCGACAACATGCCTCTTGACGGAGAAGTACATTTGCAAAATTGAGCGCAGTGGTGGTTGCTGAAATCCTGAGAATAAGTGAATCCAGAATGTAAACATAAAACTGGCATCCTTGAGACAAATAAAACAATAAGCAGTTTCTAAAGTCTTATTTTGACAAGTTTGGACTCCTTACACCACTACAAATAGGCTTACATTCAGGATGCAGGTGGACTTTCTCCACCCAGCACAAATATTATTATTATTATTGTTATTATTAATAATTATTATTATTATTATCATCATCATCATCAATATGATTTTTTTTGTGCACGAGACTAAATTTTAATCAGTTATTTGGAAATCAATTTTTTATTTATATATATTTCTATTTAATTCAAATTTGTTTCACAAGGACCAAGTGGTGTGTAGTGAAGTTGTGCCATATGTGCCATATTAGCCAAATAGTCTCTAAATCAAGTTTAGACTCAACTAGTTCAACACTGCTTTAATTACATCCCAATTTGATTGGTGAGGTTCAGCTGTCTGACTGTGGTGTGTACAGAAAATCTGATGTGGATAATAGGTGAATTATTGCTTTTCTCATGTGCAAAGACTAACAATTTGACATAATACACATTTTCATCAGAGTCAAAAGACTCATCCTGAAGGTTTTGACTAATTAAACACATATTGCATCAAAATGTTTTTCTCTGGTTCTCTCTTGGGATTTACTACTCATGGATTGAGATCTACACTGACCTGTTCATTTTGACAAAATTATGTAGTGAGAACAAACCACAAGAAGTGTGTAGGAGAGGGGAGAGAGAGGGAGGGAGAGAGAGACCCTGACCTGTGCATGTAGCACGCCTACACTCCAATCAGTAGCATGTCCACAGCATCCTAAGATGGTCCCCTGCTGCTGAACACCAGCTGACTGGAAAAATAACTTTATCTCACTGTCATTGCACCTACAAGATCCTGATACTGGTGAGTGATGAAGATTTATCTGTTTCAATATTCTCCTCAGTTGTATTAATGGTGCATGCATGTGTCATTTTTATAAAATGAAGACAGCAATTAACTGTATCATTTTATCAGTGTTTGGTAGAAACTTAAAAGTTTAAATGAAGAAGGTCCACAGAGATTATCTGAAGACAAAGACATGTAACTCATCAGATAACTCATCAGACACTTAGTATTGGTGATAGCTGAATTATTTTACAGCAGCTATTATAAGACAGGAGAAAAAAAGAATTTACAGTTTCATTTACAGGACCAGGGATTAAGTGTGAAAAGATCAGGGATGGCTGACAAAAGTAGGGGCTAGTGAAGAGAAATTTTGTTTTAAATGCCTTTTCATGTCATTAAAAATCTTATCAAATAATGTTACTGAGAATATAAAAAATGTTAATTGAGAGACTACTTGAAAGCTGACAGAAAGAGATAGTACAGTGATGATCAATGGACTTCGTATTCAAAATAATACAATAGGTATTTTTGAACATAATGTTTAAAAGGGAAAGTATCATGATATCATTAGTGTTAAGATAATAGTGGGAGCTCTCTTGTAATTTCTCAGTCAGTCTTATTGAATCAACTCTATGGTTATTTTGCGACTGGAGTGAGTGGAGTTGTTCAACAGCCTAAACCCCTCATGAATTAGTCACAAAAAAAGGAAGATTACGTAAAATGACAGAAGGAAAAGTCCCAGAAATCATGATGACATATACAGAACATAGGAAAAATGCACTAGTAAAGAGTGTTAACGATCAGACACTCCCTAATACTGACTGGAAGATGCTAAACCGGATATCTGCTTACGCACTACAAACTACAGCCTTAAAAATTTTAATTAACACCTCTGACAATCTCAACGAAAGATAACTTTATGAGCTTCACTAAATGTGTATTTACTGCAGGCTATAGCATTACAGTGCGAGGCTTCTTTTTTCCCCACTCTGCATGTAATGAAACCAAATGTTTGCTTGTTTTATGAGAGCGGAAAGTTGCAGTTAAAACTTTATTGACAGCATTCATCTGACTGTCGCACTTGCATATCAAATATTAATTCAGCTCTGTTAGCCATAGCAGTGTATTCATGTCACCTCAGCAAATTTACATTACATAAAACAACCGGTATTTTGAGTTTATTACATTTTTACTTGCCACAGGTTTAACTGCTCCAGCAGCTCCAGCACTAAACATGTTCTTTCCTCCCATCTTATGTTCACTTCAACCAACCTAATTTCCTCCAGATATGAGAGCAACACAGTGACTTAAAGTGTTGGAGCAGAAACTCATTTGGGACATGGAACTGTGGAATATGACTGATGTGCCAGCCAAGCCATTCTCACCTCCGTCTAACTGCACTGTGGACACCAGCTACCGCTTCACCTTCTATCAAGTGTCTTACAGTGTCATCTTCCTGCTGGGGTTGGCCACCAACAGCCTGGCTCTGCGCAGACTGTGTCTATCTCCCTGTACCATGAACAGCACAGCCATTTACATGGTCAGCCTGTCAGCTGCCGACTTGTTTTTTGTGATCTCTCTACCCCTGAGAATCTACTACTACCACCAAAAGGCCAGAGCCTTATCCTCCAAGACAGGAGACCCGTCCAGTTGGACTCCTGGGGTGGCATACTGCCAGCTCACTTTCACCCTCAAATACATTAGCCTGTATGGGGGCATCTTCTTCCTGGTGTGCATTGCTGTGGACCGTTACTTTGCTGTAGTGCACCCGCTGGCATCAACACTCCGCAGGCTGCATGTTGCACAGCTGGTAAGTGGGGGGATCTGGTGCATGGTGCTGGGGCTCAGTGTGAGTCTGCCTCTGCTGCGCTCTGCAGCCACTCATCAACACCAACCCTGTCTGCTGGACCCGTCCTCGCAACGCCACCGCACCATCATCCTGGTAGCTCTGGGCTTAGTCCTAGGGTCATTTCTGCTCCCCACTGTGCTACTACTCTACAGCTACTGCAGAGTGCTGAGTGTGCTTCACCAGCCGAGACACCGCTCCCACAGCCAGCGCCGCAGCCGTCAGCACACTCTCACAATTATTTACTGGGTGCTAGGCGTCTTCCTGCTGTGCTTCGTCCCCTATCACATCAATCTCCTGGGATACACCCTCACACATGTGGGGCTGCTGCCCCACTGTGGCCTGTCCAAGGTGACCAAGGCTGTGCACCCTGTGGTGCTATCACTAGCAAGCTCCAACTGCTGCCTCAACCCATTCATCTACTATTTCTCCAGCAGCCTGGTGCACAGGGAGGCGCCTTGTGGTGGAGGCAGTGGCAGCCAGTGACACATATCATATTATACCACTACTGAAAGAGACTCTTTTTTAAAAAAGAACAAGGTCTTTACTTTACAGATTCATACAATTGAGCAGGACTTTGTCTATTAACATACAGTATCCATACTATACATTACAATACAAAAAAGTTTCTTCTCATGGCCAATAAATGCTATATAAAGGTGGATATATTTACTGTGTCTATGTCTTTAAGGTGTGTATGCATGAATCTTATTAAAAAGCTGCGACATTGTTACTAGCACACTGTAGTAGTGATGAGAGATAAAACTGACCGTCCTCCATGCAATCCGCTCCATGATGAGGTTCTCGCAGCTCTCCAGATGTTTGACAATGTCCTTGCTCAGAGTGGGGTCGGCCTTGATGAAGCTCTCGATGACTTTGTAGAAGTCAAAGGCGGCGATGTTGACCACGTCCAGTATCCAGGGGAAACACACATTTGTTTCTGCTGGCTCACAACCACCACCATAGTTGTATCCTCCAGTCCTAAAACTGCTCTCTAATCATAAGGAGCAAACAACAGTATTACAACTTGTCACACATCTGCAAGAAGTGTAAACATTTACCTGTAATATTGATAACTGTAAGATACAACACAGTTATTTCAGATTTAGTATGTAACTGCAGCTGTTATCATCTTGTAAGCAAATTACGGGACACACCTCCATACGTTGCCATGACCACCTCCAAAGCGCAGGCCAAAAGTGATGTGTGGAATGTGCAGTCATTGAGGAGTTTACTGGAATGGAAATCATATGGCTCAGCTCAAGGCAAATAACGCTTCACTACAAATCAACGCTTCACTTACAATTAAAACAACAAGCATGTACAAGTGAATACAAACACAACAATTGACTAGCTTCATAATTCCCCATTGATTTAAGAAAAACTGAAATATACATACCTGAAATTTTGCACAGACAGTCGCTTCTCTTCCTGTGAAATGAAAAATATCAGATCAATGAGAGGAAAAACAACAGGAGTATGAGTTATTTCAGACACTGTATGTCGTCTACAGTTCATGTGAGTTGCATCTTATCGACAGATTTCATTTGCTCTCCACTTTGTTACACAAACAAAAAAGCAAACAAAAGTTATAAGGGCATAGAAAGTGTACAAACTTCTTGTGCAAACAATGTGTTGTATGCAGTAGATTAATCAATTGTTATTTTTTTGGATACATTTTTGCAGATAAACCTGGGAATTGCTACATGTGAATTAACCCAAGCCTCTAAATAAATAAATAATTAAGTTATTGAATAAAAATGTTGAAAACTAAATTAAATTAAGTCAAGTACCGATTTCAGCATCGCCTCCATGACTTTGTAATACAGTCTGATACCGAGGGTAAATCTCTGAAAGACAAAGAAATATACAAGTCAGACAAATAATTTGAGCATAGCAAGTATTGCCATTGTTGCTCATTGGCTTCTTAAGTGTTAGTTCATACCTGTCTGCCGAGTACTACACAGTGTGGGCCGACTGCCTGACCAAACCTTTGGCTGAACGCCTGTCCGAGTGTCTCTAAACGCTTCAGCACGTCCTGCGTCGGGTCCACAGTGCAATTCTGATTACAGGGAAGAAGAAAACGTCAATTAAGATAGTACAATGCAGTTTCATGGGACATTTTAATTGGTAGCAACACTTCTAGAGACCCACTTTAAAATACGTAGCCAGGTTAGTAGATGGCTGGTCCCCACTGGAGGTGAGATCACCCCTAAACTGCTGAATGGAGGTCATGGCAGCTCTGATGAGACAAAACAAAAATCAGAGCGTGCTGAAGGACAGACTCATTAACACAGAACAATACACACAATTAAATAATATACACACAGTACAAGAAATCCCAGAGCAATGTCAATGTTTGGATTTCCATTTGTGGATACATATACACATTTAATTAATACTAACTTTTAAAACATTTTTAATATCTTTATAAAAAGCATGTTATGATTTCATATTTTGCTAACTAAACAATTATTAAAAATCCTCATTTATCTTAACCTTTTTCACACCAACTGTGACAATTAAGGTAAAAAATTTTAAAAAAGCTTTAAAAAGGCACTTTTCTTCAAAATAATTTGGAGTTATTTATAATTAACCCGAACTGAAAACTTTTTTTTAACCAAGTTAGTTTGTAATTTAGTATATTTTATATATTTTTTATTTCAATATCTGGGTACTTTGCATGAATAAAAAAGTAGAAAAGGTCTGACTTTCACCATAAACACTGCCTATTGCTTTTTCAGTCCCTAACAACTATGAATGTGTCACTTCAGCAACTCTCAAATGCACCAGTTAACAGCTGAGCAGCCAACAGTGTAAATCGACTCTCAGGTAAAAAGGTTTGAAACTGTAGAAAAGGTTCCTAGTCCTTCTCCTCTGGGTAAACAATGATTAAAACAATGAAGAACAGGTGAGTGACTGCTAACTGCTCACCTGATTGGAGTCTGGGGAGGGATGAGTACGGTATCTTCATCTGGCAGGTTCTTCTTTGGTGTTCTCTCCACCTGTGATCTGAATGCAGACGTGATTATTAAACACTTTTCTTTCAATTGTTTTAGCAGACCAACATCAAAACAATGAATAGTGAAGAAAAGAAGAAATTACATCTCGACTTTAGGCGCAAGAACAGTCTCATCTCCGTCAAAAAACAGCCGTCCATCGAAGTCTCTACTCTTGAGGTAGTGCTCTTCATATTGTTGGTTGAGGTCATTCACCTGTGGTGAAAAATAATGGTTGAGGTTACTCGTAGTTAAGTGCCTCTCTACATACAAAATTAAACACCAAAACTGTGCCCCACCTTGCATTAACTTTAAAGCAACGTTTTTAAAACAGACAAGTGCAGTGCATAACAGAGAAAGAGTTCTCCATTAAATTCTGTATTTTACCTAAATACAAAAGTGCGCATATATATATATATATATATATATATATATCTCACAGAGTTAGATTACTGCTGCATTGTACATGAGCTGTTTATGTTACAAGCACTATCCCTCCTGTATATGAACAATTTCACTGTTGTAGGAAGGCTAACTACTCCTTATGCTGCTGGCTATTTTGAGCCCTAACACTGCATCATATTTCCTTACCTAAATGCATGTTTTAGATGTAAAATCTTAATCTGAAAACTAGATCTACAATCATTGACATTAGACAATGAATAAGGAAGATACTAAAGAACTAACATCTGACGGGATTTCTACAGCCTGAAGATTTGTACAACTGAGTAAATCACCTGAGTAAATAAAAGTAGAAACAGACTTTAATCAGAGTTGGCCACATCAGACATAACTCTAGCCTTTATACTCTTGTAGTCATTGTGCACTGTGAGTCTGGAGTCCTCATTGCACTTTAACCAGACAGACTCTGTATCTGATCAGATCTCAATCTCAAAAAAATAAACATCTCTGAAATAGGGCAAGGCTCCAACTTGTCTACAACTAGATTAGGATCACAGACTCAGACACATCTGTGCCAAAACTAAAAATGTAATGTCTTTTTCCCAATTTACTCAGGCCCCTCATAGGTCAGATCAATAAGGTGAGCCTTACAAATTATTTACATAAGACACTTATTTAAATAATGCGCACCACCTGTCTGTTACTGGGGTAATGTAACAGTAGAATCAATATGTCCAGCATCCTTCTTCGGAGGAGTGTGCTGTGTCAGCAAACAGTAGCATCCTGTCTCAGTTGTTGTCATACCTGTCTCTGCAATATACTACCCTGACACACTAAAAAGGATCCCCTGCTTGGGTACACATTTTCCTGACACCATGTATGTGAAAACAAACAAGTATGAGCGGCAAAGAGAACAGCCAGCAGCTGTCAGATACCCAAACGTTCAACAATGGCAACAGCAGACAGGAAGAGATAACTAATGGAAACAGTAAGTGAAGAGCAGACAGTGAAGCCAAACAGCAGAGCAGGTGTTATAACAATCGCCCACCCTACCTGAGGAAAATCTGGAGATCTTGACAGATCCAATGAGTCCAGGAAAGCAGAGAAGCTGGTCTGGTATACATTCTTCACCTGCAAATACAATTGGCATAGCAGGCAAATGAGGACAAATACACACAGAGCAGAGGGCACAGAAATGTGTTTGTATGACAGCTGTAGGAACTACACAAAGACGGGGGCTCAGACCTCTTCTGCATTGCATTGGTTCTCCTTGCACAAGGTTTTGAGAAGCTGCAAATCCACCTCTGGCTCCGGAGGTCGGGATTTGGCTTTGCTCTGGTTGCGACGAGATGTTCGTGTCGGAGGGTTCTGAACTTTGCTGATAGCCGATTCTGAGAGAAAAACATTTAAGAGGTTAGAAAATCTCTGGGAGCCATAAACAATAAATCCTTTC
Organism: Maccullochella peelii; assembly: GCA_002120245.1. NCBI lineage: Eukaryota > Metazoa > Chordata > Actinopteri > Centrarchiformes > Percichthyidae > Maccullochella > Maccullochella peelii. Next base: position 83,057 of record LKNJ01001161.1, read on the forward strand.
ATGACATAGATTATCTCACATTGAGATTCCATTTTCCATGGATGGAAAACAAGACTCACAGAAACTATATACTAAACTATACCATTCTATAATATACTATACTATACTATATTATGCCGTACTAAACCATACTATACCATATCATACTATACTATACTATACTATACCATGCATACGCTTTTTAGCAAATAACACCTTGAAATCACATTAGGTCTAACACAGCAAAAATGTGCAGTCATGTTTACATCCTGGCTCAAAATTATTTTTCCATTCTTTTTAAAATAAATTCTTTGACTTTACACTTTTCAGACTTTAAGACCTTGTTTTACAATGAGAAGTCATAAAAGTGTATTAAATAAAGTCAGAGGTTAAAATAAAGGATACTGAAGCTTACTGTAAAGAGGCTGCAGAAGGTCTGGAGGGCAGCGCTTGATACATAACTCCAGCGTACAAAGCAGCAACTGGAATGATATGACCAGGTCATCCTCCATCTGCAAGGCCCTTCCTGCAGACAGCAGAGACGCAGCACATGAGAAGCATCATCACAATACTACTGCTGAGGACTGGAAACAACAGACCTGTAGCTATGAGGAGGAACATTTTCCAATTTCATTTGAGCTCTAGAGCTGAGCACAAAGGCGGAAGGAAGAAGGAAAGAAGAAGATGGAGCAACATGAAATCTATTCCATCAAGTGTGTTAACAGCTTGATCCCACTTGTTTTTGTTGTTGTTAATGTGTTAAAATGCTTAACCTACCTTTGGCCAAAAGAAACATTGTCCAGCAGCTCCGCATGGTCTCCCTCTCCCTTGGAAAAGAGACACTGAACCATTAATCATGCACTGCATCACATCTTTTATAAGAAGCACGCATTCATCAAACACAAGAAACAAAAAAATGAGTGTGACAAGTACATTTACATTTCACTCATGTGGTAGATAAGTCTCCAACTTACTTGCCATCAGAAACCAAAGCAAAGATGTTCTTGCATGTTCTGAAACAAAACAGATATTATCAATTACAATTTTGCCCTGAACAGTTCTACATGAATCCAGCACCTGTATTGCATTGATGTGTTCACTCACTTCTCAAACCTCTGGTAGAGAGCCAGCGTCACATCGTACTTCTTCTCCAGTCGTGTCAGTGCTGAATTCACCTTCGTGCTTATAGTATCCATGTTCACGTCCAACTTCCTCACCAGAGATAAAAACTGCTTTACGCTACAAAAAAGGATGAATTTGTGCAAGAGATATATTGCATAAAACTGAACATCCCTTAGATAACATTGTAAAACCACACCAAGGGTTCAGATTTAATTTTAAAAAAATAATAGTAATGACATTTGTAAGACTAATTGTCAAAATTACACATCTGAAATTCTTATCTTATCTGGAAAAGTCTCCATATTCTTTCATAGTCTGTTTCTTATACCACGGAAGAAAAGAAAGACATTTGATCAATTTTTACTTCAGGGAGTAAAAACTTGATATCAACTGTATGTTGCAGAAAGCCTCCTGAACATGGTACTCTTGTGTTGTGGAGTACTCATCTGCAAATCTGAAAAAATGTTTAAAACTAAAACAAATCCTCAGCATTGCCTCTGAGTCTGTATTTGGATCATCGTGCTAATAGCAGCCATGTGTTATCCTTTTACAGAATATTTATTCAAATAAGCTGATATTACATGCATTAGTGTGGATAGTGAAGTTAGTATTTGCCAATAAACATGCAGAGTACTTACTTCAGATTGACTGCTTTCAGAACCTGAGTTACGGTGAAACAGGCGACATCCATGTCAGTCGCTGACACAAATAGACAAGCCCCCCACAGCCTTTTCTGACTGTCCTGAAATGAAATGCAAAAAGATCAATGTTTAAAACTAACAAATATTATAACATACAACATTTTTTTAATCACTGACATCAATAAATATGAAGGCTAGGTGGGGTACATTATTATCAGCAGGACTGAAACCAAAATCCAGTAGATCTGTTAGTTACGCACTTATTTTACCAAAAGAAAAAAAACAAAAAAAACTTCTGTCCACCTTTATTATTGACTGTTTAAATGTCTTATAACAGTTAGAAAGACAACTGAAATAGCATTTGGACTGTGTGCTAATGACGAGCTTGACTTGTCATTTAAAAACTGCAGAAAAGCCATAATTACCCTGAGCTTTGTCCAACCACAATAATGTCCAGAGCATCACACATACACACTGTGCCACATCACCAGATAGTATAAGACCTGTGACAGTGTGATATGAGAGATCTGTCTGCTTATTATGTGTAGTGCATCCACTGGTTCTCCTTTCACCAGTGGCTGAAAGGTAACTAACTGAAAGAAATTTTGCTTTTTCATCTACTTGCACTTTTTGAGTACCTTCCAAAATCAGAGAATATATTTGCACGCAAATCTGTTTCTGATACTGTACTCAGCTGCTGTTTGAAAGGCAAAACCTACACAGTAGTCTACCGTTGTGTCATACCACAATTACTGTGGTAGGATAATGCATTTAAGTTTGATCTGAGCACCATTTTCACATGTAAGACAAATTTGACAAAGCTTTTCGAAAAGCATCACAGACATACAGTAGATATGGTTTGCTTGTGAGGGCATGCTCCTTTTAATGGTTATGGTCTGGATGCCATAGTGGCCATTTTATTCTGACCAAACAGTCTCCGAGCCGTCTCCAAAAGGGATACTTTTATTCTCTTATTGGGTAGCTTTCAACCAGTGCCCTTTGCTTAAATAGGACAGCCAATGAGATCACAACATAACAAATCTACTGTCTGTCACATAACTATATATAAATACATACAGCCACTTCATCCATGGACTCTTGAACAGTTTTCCCCAGCGTCCACGCACGGTCACAGAGCAGGTCTGTCACATGAAGGCTCTTACACAGGGTCACAAACTCAGCATCCTTGTCTCTGTGTCTAGAGGATGGAGGCCATAAATCAACATCATGGATAACATAAACACAGTTTCAGGACATCAAAACATGCTGCACAGATGACAACAGTTTCCCAGCGCAGGACTTCCCTGACTGTTAGCCAAAGTCTCTGTCAGACATTGGGTGTATTAGTGTGTTATAAACAGCCTTACATCTCATGTAGCATCTGTTACTGAACAGTTATACGCTGAGGCCACTTGTGTAGGGGTTGAGAGACGTTAAAACTCACTGGCATTAGCTCTAAATACGGGCCTGACTTCGTCTGAAGCAGCTAACGTTAGCTAGTCCGCCTAACGGTTATTCACATTAGCTAGCTAGCAAGAGTAAAACACCAGCACAAACTAAAACTAGCTAAACATTAGGCTACAGTGTAAACACATTTTACAGGATAGTCAACTCATTCGCTGACTGCTGATATATCGCTGATACCCGAATAATGCCACATAACTTACTTTTTAACAGATAACTCAGGACTCTCCTTGTCTGGAGAGGCACTTTCAGCACTGGGCTTCATCTCCTTGCTCTGTGTCGTCCCAGAGTTGCGCTTTTTAGGTGGCATCTTAATACCCGGTTACCTAACAGGCAAATATAATGATTAAAAATAGAACAATGTTTTGAAGGCAACAAATTAGGTTAAGTAAGTTTAAAGCCCACTGCAAGAGTTCCGTGGCAACTATACAACAAAACCTGACCGACTTCCTGAAACCGTGGTTAAGTGGGTGTTTGTTTTGCATCACCGAAGTGCCCGGTGGGAAGACGGTGCTGCCGGTGTCTCAACTATTTAACGTTCTTCAAAGTCAGTGTTCTCACCTCCATGAATACTAACCTGTTCACTGGATTTTTCTGATAATATGTCTCTGTTTAAACCAAGTGGGGTCGACGCTAACATTAGATAACCGGTTTATAGCATTATATTTATCTTAAGCTCTCTGCGGTGACAAACTGAGCGCAGTGTGCTCACACCGGGACCACGTGACAAACAGCAAACGAACTAACCCAAACTCACAAGATGAAAACGCGGGAAAATATTTACGCAACATCCGCTCATCCAGACGATTTACAAAGGGTTCATGTACTTCTCAGTACTGTGGAGAAAAGAGGCGACTCATCATTTTAGCTAATCTAATGTAATTATATAGTTATTACAATGATGTAGCTCGTGCGTATGTTTATTCTATTGCACGTGCCCCCATCTCACTTTGTTTACCTGGTGTATGTTTTTTTCACTTCTTTTTACGTGTTATTATGCACTGATGTCTTAAATTTTTTTTCACTTATCAAGGGAACACACGTTTTACCAAGGCCACATAGGCTATAATCAATTCTCTTTGGTCCACGTAAATTGTTCTTTGTGCAACCATTGCCCTCTTGTGGTAAAATTCACATATTATGGCAAATGACTGCAAAGGCTGCATTTTGAAAACAGCGTCTTTGTTGCCTCCATTAAACTCCATTTAAAAAGTCCCATTTTACTTGGATGTGTCTAACCTCGCTGAACATGGTCACCAGCAGGCCACCACTTCACTGCCTGTTATCACCATACATTTATTGTTTCAAAACGGCTATTCTACAGGGAACTCTGAAAACTCTGTTTGATCTTGGCTATATATACTCATCTCACAGATTGAAATAGTTTTCATCAGACATCTTTCAAAGAAAAATAGCCAATAAGTCACAACAAAAGGAATTAATAGTTATGTACAGATATGAGGACAATGAGAATATTTAATCATTATGCACAGCAAAATACAAGAGAATGGCAACACGGTGTACAAAGGCAAACAGATTAGTTAAAACTTGACATGACATACAATCCTAAAAGAAAGGATAATAAAATCTTCCTAATCAAAGGTTTAAAAGTAGTGACCCTCGTTATAAATACACAAAAAAGTTTCATGAGACTCAAAGGGTTTTAAAATGCAGACATCGCATATATCTGGTGGATTTCTTTTATCTGTCATCATCTACTTATTTGCAACAGGACACAACAGGAAGCACATATGCTCCCCCCCAATTTAAATCTTTAGACATTTCTGACAACATCAAAACGTCAGTGTGTCTGCGAGAGAAGTGCAACTAGTATGGTCAACCAATGTTATTTATCTGGGACAGTCTATTTCAGTCAGCCACATCAAGAGTTAAACAACTCATTCATGTGACCGGTAAAATGTTTTATCTGGATACTCTTTCTTTTATTTCTCAAGTTTAATATCATTGGGTGTATCTAGCAAAAGGTCTGTAAAAAAATACATTGATCTGATTGTCCGATAACATTTATAAGCTAAGCAGTGTGGACAATTTGCCAATAAATAGCATTTAAACGTCCGATTTTGACATCTTCTCTAAGCAGGCCCTCAAATAAGAGTAACATCTGCGCCCTCAAAAAGTTGAGAAATGTTAGCAAGCTGGATACCATGACAATAATCATGTCCTCAGAGGGATAATACGTTTAACCAACAATACACAGTGACTTAAGGAGGGCTTTCTGCTAATCAATAGCAAGTTCCAGTAAACATAAAACACTACACCTACCCACTGACTCAATCAAATTTTTTTCCTAAAGATAACAAATGACAGAAATGTCTAGATGTCACTTAAAAGCCTGTCTATAATATGCAGTTGTAAATGTGACAATATCAATGTGTTCTGAGCAACAAAGTTTTCACTAGAAGTGAAGCGATTGCTACATTTTCTGAAGGAACTGGCAATTTGAAATGCAGACAATCATTATTTGAGTGTCTATTATCTTAAGGACACACAGTACTTATTAGTTCATTTGGCAAGTTTTAAAAAAAAACATTTATTTATTTATTTATTCTAGCAATAATTTTAGCAATAATCTGTTTAAAAAGAAGGATTTGTGGTTAACTCTTTGGGTCCATCAGTGGCTGTTGATGGTAACAGTCAAGAGTCGCAGCACTTTTTTGTCCCTCCTCCTTGTACATGATAAACAAAATCTAGTCCCTCAGCTGCTGCTGACCACTGTCAGTGAAAATTCATCAAACTACGCTACTATGATAATAAATAAGATCAGCAGATACACTGCAAAATCGTCATGGCCTGGAGAGTCCTACAGTACCATCTAAGATGCTGTACAGCTGTACAACTTTACAGCTGTAACCTTATATTCTACACAACGTAAAAAAAATATACAATTCAAACATACATAATAGTATAAATAAAGGAATTAAACCAAACTGCCCTGCAGGACACACAGTCTGTTCAGACACGACCACCAGAGCCTAGCTGGGGAGAAGAACATAATAATAAATTCTCTTGACAACGTAGTTTGCTCATCACTGTGCATTTATCACTGCTCTCCGTGCCATCATGCCTCGCTTCCAACCTCCCATGTCATCGCAGTAAAGTCCATGTCTGTGAGTGTGACAGTGAACGGAGCGTCCACTCTCTCGGGCTCCACGCGCTCTTCCACTCTCGCGCCGCTGTTCAAGTTGTTCACTCTCCAGGAATTCAGAGGCTGAATGGATTTCTGGAAGCGCTGCAAAAAAGAAGCAAGAGACAGTCATGAAGCCATTTCATCTTCCAATGTTATATATTTAAACAGAGACAGCAGTGACAATCCGTTTGAGCTGTGCTGTTAGTGTGTAACGCGACCTCACAGAGACAGAATAACATAGTGGGTCGGTGATACTGACATCTTTCAGTGTTCCAGTTTGCTTGCTGATGGCCACAATGGCCCAGATGAGGATCTGTAGACAGCAGGTCGCGCCAATGCACACGCCCAGCGCTTTACCCCACCGTGGATACATATAGGACCCGTAGTGGAGTGATGTGTTGTACATCTCGATGAAGATGTAGGTCAGGATGAACTACAGTCACAAGGGGAAAGGCACAGAGTGAGCAGAGGAATGTTTCATCCAAACAAAAAGCCACAACGGCAGCAGAAGAAGAGTGACTGAGAAGGCCAGCAGAGAAATGCTACGGGGGGGGAACTCAGATTGAATGTCGCTTTCTCCTCTTGAATAATTCACAACTGTGGTTGTGAAGATTTCAGCACAGTTGGCTACATTTCAAAGTAGTGATGTTATTTTAGTTTTGTAACAGTTGATAATTGAGTTATACTTTGCTGTCCCTCAGTTCACAATAAACTCTTCAGTCATTTAATGGGACATTTCTAACTCACTGGGACAGAACAGTGTCTCGCCTCTCATCAAATTACCCTTTGACTGTAAGTCCAACAATACACTACAACAAAGTTGGCATCAAATGGCTATTTCTATCTCAATCAGCCTTCCTGTAAATGGTTATTCAGCTTCAGGTGACAAGAGCAGCAGAAATAATATATGGAGTGACGTAACATGGATTGTGCAACTGATACAGACCAACAATACTGTAAGGCTATAATATGAGCTTTAGCTCAGCAATAACGTTTCAGCTGGTTGTGGAGGTCATTAATTGGACATAGTCATAATTTTTAATTTTGCAAAATAATCTTAATAATAATTCTTATTATCTTACTACTAACCTCACATAATACATTTTTAACTGTTCCTTATTCCCTCCAAAACAAACAAGCTAGGGATTTTTTCGTCTGAGGTACTCCATAGCGGCTGTATTGATTTTTATCCAACAACGAAGCCAGTGATTTGAAGAGGTTAGAAATCCAAAAAGAAAATCACAGACAAACCTTTGCTACATGAAATAAATGTGAGAACTGCTAAGAACCGAAAGGTGGAGACAGGTCATTAACTAGTGACCCCTAATTTAATTCCTGCCACCAAAACAGATTAGACCATTTAAAAATCAATACACCTGATCAATATGCTGTTCTCCACTCTCACTGTACCAAAACAATGTCATTATCTCAATGATTCTGAATAAGGTGCTACAAGAGATATCAAACGTATTTCAGTTACTTTTTAAATCAAAAAGATTCAGTTGGCTCTAGTGAACAGTAACAACCCCTGCCTCACGTCACTACCTGCTGGGTTTGTTAACTGGTTGCACAGAAAAGGCAGATAATTTTTAGTTTCGAATGAAGGGCAGTGAAAACAGCCTCATAGCTAAAAGATGCAGTTATTACATTCTAACAAGACCACCTTGAAAAAATTACATAAAATTAAAATCAATTTCAGCGCATTTGGATTTTAGAAGATAGAGTATACAATAAGCCATCGGCCCCTATGGAAGTTTAATAGAAATTCTGAGAAGCATTTGTCACAGCATTTGTAATTATTATTAACTATTAATAATGATGTGTTTACTCACCAGCAGAAGAAACGGAGTGATGAAAACCCAGCATGCTTTGAAGTAAAGCAGTACTTTGCCACACCAGGGGGGGCAGTGGCAGATCATATCAAGAATGTCTTGACAAAACTGGTTGACTCCTAATAGAAAAGTTCATTAAGAGATGCATATTAGGAACCCTGGAACAACCAAGATATCATCGGGATAACAGAGCATTGCAGCTCATGTGTTCAATATATATTTAAGAACAACAAAATGTTCCATGCAGTTGTAAAATAGAAACTGGATTTGCTATGCAGCCTTCACAACACAGCAAGTCAAGTTTCTCTATTTTTACAATTTGCTAAAACTCATAAGGAGGAATGATGTTACGGTAAGAGGAGTTTGATGTGAAGGTTAGGGGTGTGAGATGGACTACCATAGAAGAAGGAGATGCCAATGCACATGAAGAGGGTGATGATGATGAGGCCGAAACTAGTGCTGAAGGAGTCAATGAGAGTGAACCAGTAAATCCCACCCTATGAAGACACAGACAGCAATGGGAAATGTGAGTATGATCACAGAGAAGTTGCATTTGCAGCCACGTTTCCTCACTACAGTTCGTTAAAAACATGCACTCACATCAGTCACTAACAGGAGACCCATCAGGTAGAAGGAAAAACATAGAGCGCCCAAGAACAAGGACTTGTGCAACGCGTTTGCTCTGAGCTGCGGGAACTCATCCAGCACGGCCGTAGTGATGCCCTCCATGTTGCCAAACTGTGAAGCAGCAGAGCAGAAGGTATCAAACACATGGAGGTGGACTCGAACGTCTTTATTTCTGCTCATATCTTTGTGTGGTGTTTGGCCTTACCAGCGTATCAATCCCCAGCATAAAAAGCATGAGGAAGAACATAATGGACCAGAACACTGAGCCTGGCAGCAGAGCAAGGGCCTCTGGGTAAGCAACGAAGGCCAACCCAGGACCTGAAGGCATAAAAGAATACATCAGTTTTAAGTTTACAACAATATACAGTATTAATGTAAGTAATTAAGTTACATTCAGAAGTAAATATTTTTTATAAAGGACACAGAAATACACACATATCCTATCAACACCATTTTTCAGTCTCATTTTCAGTGAGAGAATGCCCTAATGAAAAGATTCTTTTTTAAATTCACATAATTAAGATTCTGATTTTGAAAAGAAGGTCCATAGGATTACTGAACAGAATGAGCACAGTAACTACCTGTATCTGCCACCTCTGCGACAGGCACTCCCTTCTTCCATGCCATGTGACCCAGGATTGAGAATATAGCAAATCCTGCAAAGAAGCTGGTGCCACAGTTTCCTGTGGTGATAATCAAAGTGTCCCTGAAATCAAAAGAACCACCATTAAGAGACAGAACCCATCATGACGGCAAGAACAGAACAAGCACAGCACAAACTCACCTGATGACGTTGTTGTCAAACTTATTGTAAGAGGCCATAGAAAGCAGCCCTCCTACTCCAATACCTAAGGAGTAGAAGATCTGTGAGGCTGCGTCATTCCACACCTGCAATGTATCAGGCAGAAAAATGCTTTAAACAATAATCAATTTTTAAAGCCGCAACAAAGCATTGTGTTCACAGCCTCACATCTGCCAGTCTACCATCAGAAGTACCTGTGCGTTAGCCAGTCGGCCCCAGTCTGGTGTGAGGTAGAAAGCAACACCCTGAAGAGAGCCCTCCAGTGTAGCACCGCGGATGATCAGAACAATGAGCACAAAGTATGGGAAGGTAGCCGTTACATAAACCACCTGAAAACACAGAAAGCACAGACACACATTTGGCCGACAACATTTGGCAACAAAGGGTAGGATTGTGTGTGTGTGTGTGTGTGTGTGTTTGTATGAGTGTTTTCGTGGAAGTTGACAATAACAATATTGTGTTGATTCACCTTGCCAGAGCTGCGGATGCCCTTGAGCATACACAGGAAGATGACAATCCAGGCAGCCAGGAGGCACAGGGCCAGGGGCCACCGGACAGGGCCCGGGTCATGAAGGCCCTCACTGTGTACTACACCCAGCACACGTTCACTACAAGACACACAAGCCAAACACAAACATATAAAAGAGCACCACCTCTTACCACACATATTGCCACACTTACTGCGCAGACACAATAAAAGCAAGGCACTGTTGTTGAGCTGGATTTATAAGTGACTGTGAGGACATTTGTCCGAGGGAAAAGACCATTATTCATACTGTTGAGTGATCAAATATTTTTCTTCACTGTTTCACATCACAAAAAAAAAAAAAAAAAGTTGTATGATTTGTATGATTGTAAATGTAAAATGGGCAACATTTGAGTCCAATTGCAATTCTCCATGAGTGCTATAAGAGTAGCACTAAAGTAAAATATCAGTAACATTTTCTATATCTATAATGTATTTGCATAATGTGTTTTAACTCATGCATAATGCATTATAGCTATTTCTATAAACCTTCATAACGTAAAATATACAGTATAATTATTCTCATTATATAATAATGTATAATAATAATATAATGTAATATACAATGTATTATGTATGTATGATTGTGTTCTTATATTCTTGAGTGTATCTATGTATTACTAGTCATAAGGCATTATGCATAATCAATACTTTACCTACTTTACGACATCAACATTCTTTCATGAATAATGTCACGTATTACGCGTTGCTTTAGAAAACTATTACAAGTATGATGGGTGAGAGGTAGGAAGCCAGGTATTTCGGTCATTATAGGCATTCAAGAACATGACATCTGTTGGTGCTGTAATCCTACGCAATACAATAGAGGTGTTCGACCAACAAGGCTGTGGTTTCTCTTCTCTTTGTGCTGCTACTCTTCAATTTAAATTATTTTATTTATCTCCAGCGGGGTAATTAAAATGTATAAGCAGCAGGGTACACGCACAAACGCACACACATCTCAATTAAAACACATAGGACAAAATAACACAATAAATACTTAGAACGCGGAGGTCAATAGAGAAACGGCCTCTCTCAATGACTGCCATGCTTTTTTGAGTATAAGCTCTGGTAGGGGGGTCAACAAACAGTCTGACCTAGATGTTGTATCCTGCCTCAGTCTGAGCCCTTTGGTTTGTTTGCTGTATATCAATAAACCTTTACTTTTACATGAAGCAGACAGTTCACGGTCATCAAGGCATTGTGGCTGACCATGACAACTTTTTCACCATGTTCACAACAACGTACAACCTTTCAAGCAAAATGTATTCAGAGAGCTGAGGAGTAACTTGGATACTTCACTGTTACAGCTGTTGTTATAAAACATCAGAATGATTTATATTGGAAAAGTCTTATGTATTATGTAGGTGTTAAACAGTATAATGTATTATATTTCTAGGCATCATATAAAAGGTGTTGCCGCAAAGTCCTCAGTCATATTAGCTGAAAAACAGCTTAACCAGTTTGAAGTGTCCAGTCAGTACAACACTACTACTACTACTACTACTACTACTACTACTACACTATACTTGTGTTTGCTGAAGAAAAGCATGGTTTGTGTGCAGCATACTGCCAGAGTGGACAAATATCTATTATAAAATAATACTTGTATGAATATAAATAACTTTAAGTTGCATTGAGATGTAGACATTTTACAGTCTAAAGAAGTCTAAACACTGTGAGTCATTAATGAAGAAAAAAACAGTCTGTATCATTTGCAAAACAGGCTTAAATTTTTTTTGAAAGACACTTACTTCCAGAAAATCTCTGTGGGGCTGAGGACTTTACCAGTGGACCCATTGCCAGTGGTGGTGTTACCACAGAGACCTGCATTGCCTACAGCTTCACAGGACCAGGGCAGAGGGCTCTGGAACGAGCTGCCCAGGTAGTAAAACGTCCAAGCTATAATGACATTATAGTAGAGGCACACCAGTGTGGACACACAGAGCATCCCAATGCCAATACCTACAAGAATTGACACAGCCTTAAGTATCTCACAAAAACAGCATATACACTATTGTGCAAGGATACAGTATGAGATATCAGTTGGATCATATTAATATATAGGTAGCTATGAACCCCCTGTTGTATGAAGTTGTACTTGCCAAAACAAAAAAACAAACAACTAATTACCTGTATTTCACCCCTTAAATACAGCATTCCAGAGACCTAATGTTGTGATGTTGTGAAAAACTGCTCATTTCCTTTTGGAACACTTGAAGCAACTCAATCTCAACTCTCTCTTAATTCAGCCTGCCAACCTGCTGCTGGCATAATAAAAACTAGCCTTATTAAAACCTGCTTTTCTGGCAGGCTGGCAGTTCCTGGAGGTTGCTTTATCAGATGTTTAAATTTGGCAACTGAGTTGCAGAGCTCTCAGGAATGTTTAGGGTTAGCCACATAAAGTATAGCAGTGAGATGTGAGTCAGCCAGTTATTTTCCTGGGCTATGATGTTAGTCTGGACTGACTGGTGACACAAGCATTTTGATGTCAACTTGAGATCCTGCTTACTCAAATCATTCTGTATGGTTCAAATTGGATACTCAATATTCCTGGAGAATTAATACAGAACTGTGAGCAGATATTTTTAAACTATTTAACACTGTCCAAGTAATCAGAATTAAGTATCAGCCCACATTAAGTCACCACGCCGACATGATTATCTCTAAAATGCTTCAAGGTTGAGTTGCTGTTAATTGCTGGGCTGAAAAGCATGATACAGGAGGTCATTACCTTTGAGCAGAGGGCAGCATTTCCAAACAGTGATGGGGCCAGCTGCTCCGTACTGGCCTAAACTCAGCTCCATGAGGAAGAGTGGAACACCCGTAAAAAACAGCATAATGAAGTAGGGGATGAGAAACACACCTGTGAAATTAGAAATATGCCAGGTTGAGGAAGGGTGGTGCTGGGGGAGACATCCAGTGCAATGACTTGTTTTATGCAGCTACATGCAGACGGCCTGTAGAGGCAGGTTAATTTGTACAACCTCTGTTTAGGTGGCACCCTTACAGACAGATGTGAGTCCACTTTACTGTTAGTCAAGCTCCAACATGTTTTATTTCAGATGAAGATGCATAGTAGGCAAGGCAGGGTTAGAAAAGCATACCTCATGTCTGGTGTGTAATCAAGAAAGACACTGTCTCTACTTATAGGATTAGTAAATGCTTTGTGTAGCTCCCAGTACCAAAGGCTGCCATGGAGAGCTCTGGACAGAGTGTGCAAAATACGCCAGCATGATTAGAAGGAAAGTCCACACCCACGGGCAGGGCAAAGAGTCCCTCTTGCCCAAATGGGTGTAACAAACCATACTAGACCCAGGCATTTAAAGCATTTGAGACTTCAGAGGGCAGGGAATACACTTGCAGACCACTCACCTCCTCCATTGCGATAACAGAGGTACGGGAACCGCCACACGTTCCCAAGTCCCACGCAGTATCCTATACAGGAGAGCAGGAACTCGTACTTCCCTCCCCACTGCTCCCTCTGGACATTCAGGGTTGGAGTGGGTGCAGGACTCGAGGCTTGGGATTCAAACTGTGGCTGTGGTGCTGGCGTAGCTGTCGGGTTGTGGCCATTATGAGTGACGGTATGGCCGTTCAAATGAACCGAATTCTAGAAAAAATAAAATCGCATTTTTAAGACAGTGAAATAAGAGTCAGGGCGGAGATATACTATAATACAGATATCAATGCAAATCTGGAGTTGATCAATTCCCTTTGCTTCTTCATGACAAGGGAGTCAAGCTGTTTATATGTGGATTATATAGAATAGTGCAGAAACGATTAGTCGATTATTCAGTTAGTCAAGCAACAGAAAAAAAATCACAAGTTTAATAATTAATTATTGTTTAGTAAAAACATTTGCCGGTTACAGCTCAGAGGTACTGTAGGTGATCTTTAATTTTAACTGTAAAACAAGCTTTGTGTACGGTTTACCCTGTCTGTCTATGTAACTCAGGAGGTGTTAAAACCACCAAGTGGACTTCCTCTTCCTTCCTGCAGGCCATCCACCTCTAGAAAAGAGAGGAACTATTTTCTCATGCGAGGTCACAGGGAGGAAGTCTTGATGAATATAACAGCAGGGTTTCTGCTTTACGTTCTGTTACTGTCATTGTTATGTGTTTAAAGACAAATAATTCAGTCAATCCAACGACACAAATGCAACAACCAGTTTTGAGTCCGAAATGTAATGTCTTTGAGATTTCTTGTATCCCCAAGGTTCACATGCACTAAGAGAATATGTTCATATATAAACATATGGTAAAAGATCATAAACAATACAGGAGGCATTACTCTCTACCAACTCAAAAAAAATAAAAAATATATATATATATTTGGTAATTAATCGATTAATTAAATCATTGTTTCAGCTCTAAAAACATGAATGAACAATTCCATTTCCTGAGGACTTTCTGTATCTGCTGAAAATAAGACCACTGTAAATTATATATGTAGGGCTAAATGAGAAAATGAGTGCCCTGAATATTGTAGAAAAAAGGTATTATAAATTTTCTTTAAATGGCACAAAGCTACACCTCTGGGGAAAACTCAAATCACAACTTGCCTTGATCATGTTAAATAACTGAATGTTAGACCAGCAGAATCACGCTTGATAAAAAAAAGTCTGGGCAAACACATGTATTGAGTAAGTACACCGAGGGACGGGCTTTATCTCTGCTGCCTACAGTGTCTGTATTGGCGTAGCTGAGGTGAGAGCAATATGTGGACGGACAGGTTAGACTACTTCATTTTAAAGAAGTCGTAGGCTACCTTTCCTGCCACACCGGTAGCCTACACCTCTGGGAGCCCCGGAAGGTGAAATTAAATCGCTCGTAAGGGGGTTTTAAAGTCTAACATGTGTCTCAAACCCACGCAGAGTGATATGTTTGGAGTGGTCCAAGCGGCGAAGAGCCTGAATAACAACAAACCTCCGCTCCTACCTGCGCTATCGTTTCACCGGCTACAGCGGGGCTCCCGGGTGCTGCTTTGCCGCTTTCGTCCTGCATTTCCCCCGCACCGGTACAGGTGGTGCTTCACTGTTTTATTTGTCGCTCATTTTACACAGGAAAGTCCTCGTGGAAGTAGACAATGTTGCTGTGGTTTTAGTAGCAGTTGAAGAAGTGCTGTGGTTCCGCGTTAACCGAGTGTGACACAGCAGGGAGACATCGACGATGACGATAAGGAAACAGGCCGGCGGGCGGCGAGGTGGAGGGCAGGGTGGAGGCAGGGCGCAAGTGCAGCACGGACACAGAGGACGAGAAGACACCTCCTTCTCCTCACCTGCTTTGTTTTGCGTGAGATGAGGATTGATGTCTGGGGGGTGGGGTGTGGGGGTGGGGGTACCTGGGGCCACACGGCGTTTTTCAAAATAATGTACCCAAATTATTCATTTTATTGTGAAAATATAATATCAGAGTGAAATGTTTTGTTTCACCACAAAAGTATGCCAGTGCAAATTATATGAAAACTGTATGGACCCTGGGCCACACCACCAACAGAAACAACAACACTGGTGCTATGGCTTTAAGATTGTATGATGTCATGACACTGGAGCATGAAAGTTCATTCTTGACTGTGTTTAATAGTAAATGCATGGACCTTGAGTTAAGATCATTTTGTCAAGTGATTACAGTATATCTGAAGCGCGATTTATCTTTTATTTATCTTTATCTGTTTGCAGGACAGTTCATTTTGTGTCCATGGCTTCAGTATGACATCATTTAAAGTATTAAATGGCTTTACACTTGATTTTTGTAACTGATAGTTAATGTAAAAAAAGAAAGTAACACTTGATCTCTGGGGTTTGGGTGAGAAAGGAGGATAATTTGAGGTATCACATGGCCATAAAGGAAGCTGTAAATCTTGTGCTAATCTGCCTCTGTGTGTGTGTGTGTGTGAGTGAGTGAGACAGACCTAGAGAAGAAAGACCTGACTACACTTCTTAGTACGACTTCTATTTCCATCCAACATTTGAAAACAATCAACCACAAACATTCAGCATTTTAATATGATAACCAAAAAAAAGCTGCACAGTAAACAATAGCTCCTAACACCAACGCAAAGTAAACATAAACGGATATAGTAGTGGCCATATAGAGGAGAAAACACGTCTCATCTACCAGTTAACACCACAGACAGAGAAGTTCCTCATTGATGTGCTGAATGTAAAGATTTTAAATGTCCTTGATATGGTATTGCCCATATTAGTCTTGATAGTGTGATGTTGAGTGGCTCTTTTTCTTTCTTAGTTGCAACTCATGGACTCTTTAATCCAGATAAGCTCATGATGCTTCTCTAAATCCATCCAATCTGTTGGGTGCCTAAACTTAACAGCCCTACTCAACAAATCTGGGTCAATAGATGGTATAGTGTGAAGCTACGTAGTTGCTGTTTGTGCAGAGCAAAATTACCTTGATTGGGACTTTAACGGTTTGGCAACAGTTAAGATCCAGATTATGGAGAGGTGAGGTGGAATAAAACATAACTGGACGAGAGCTTGAAGAAAGGACAAGGATTGAGGATTTCATTGAGAAAATGGAACTCCAAGACCAATTGAAGAGCAATTGGAGCCGGTATTTTTGCAATCAGCCACCAGTGGAGTTTGACGCAAGTGCGAACCATCATCTTTTCTGCAGTGAGTTGAAAAGCAGCTCTGTGATGCTGGATGGCAACTCAGAAACATATTGCAGCATCTGGACAGACGCTGAGCAAGCAAGAGTCAAGAGTTGTAACAAGCGGTCATTTGCCATGGATGCTAGAATAAGACTAGATAGTTTGAAGTCAGGGTGTAGCTCACCTTTGCCTTGCTGTGCCATGGATGGGATGTTGTACAACTATTGTCGAAAAGACCTCTGGGACAGTGAAGAGTCACAGGAAGAAGAGTCTGCTTTGGACTTGGTAGAGCTGCTTGATGTAGAGGACGATGTGCAGGATGAAGAGAGCTGGTAGGTGCCATCAGACCTCTGAGAGTGGGGCTTGTGGTCTGGTTTGACTTTAGTAAGGGTGGGATGATGTTAAATGTAAAAAAAGACACCATACAGTCTAAAAGACATGTTAAGGTGCTGGTGGCTAGTGAGGTGGATGCTAATCAGGAGAGGTAACTTCTCAGTTTGACTGGTATTTGACATGAAAACTCTTCTGAATAGGTCTGTATTTTACATAGAGCAGGGATGGCATATGTTCTCAGTGAATGAATTGAATTGATGTTATTCCTCACAGGTTATATGAGTCTCCAAAGAAGCAGGTGTTTGTGGAGAGATCTGAGTCTGCTCTCAGATGGTGTCGACATGTCCTGGATAACCCCAGTCCTGAGATGGAAGCGGCATGTCGTTCACTGATAAATAAGCTGGGTGAACGTAAGCAAGCAGCATGGGACTCGTTCATTGTACTGCAAATATTTTTGACTAAAAAGATCAGTTTGGTCACGGGTTTACCTTATGCCAACTCTCTGTAATTTCAGCATCAAGCAGTCGCGTCTACAGATGTCCTGCAGTTTTCCATCATACTGGCAATTCATGTGAGCTTTTCCTTTTTATATAATACCCTGAGATGTAGCTTATAACTCTTCAACACTGATCGATGAAACAAAATCATGAATAAACATGTAGAAATATCCCATTTTTAAGAGCAAATTCATTCCTACACAGACTACCTTTATGTTCATCCACAATAATATCATATTACTTTAATAGCACATGTTTTGCATTTATTAATCTGCACAGATAACAATGAGCTGAGCATCTGCCATGACTCCATAACCACAAGCTACAGACTGCAGGACATCACAGATGTGCACATTATGGCTTGTATACAGGAAGCCAGTGAGTATAGAAGAGTGTTTTGGATGATCGAGTGTACACTGCATACAGTGGTGGTTGGACTGCGATAACGTTGGTCCATATTTTTCAGGTTTAAGGCAGGACTATGTTTCCACGCCTGCCACTGCTTCACCTAGGAGAGGCCCTAAGTCACCAGTGATGTTTCCATCTTATTTTAACACCACCGTTGAAAATATTGATAATGTCTGTCCAGGAAATAGAACTGAGGCTTCATCTTCCTCTTTTTGGCAGCCTGGTCTTTTGTCAGTGAACCCTTCCCCTTGCCAGTCTCCAACATCAGCAGCTAAGCAGGGCTGTGAAAGTCCAAAACTGGCCAGACTTCACCAGCCAGTCACCCAGTTCAAGCTGCTTAAACTCGCTCAGAATCAAGGTACACAGAGCACAAACAGGTTTTCTACATTATCTGTATTTTTTGGTCTGACAGCTACAGACATTTTCTGTTCTATTTTCATTAACATCCTACTGTATTATCAGAGGCCTCATTAGGTTTAATGATTGTTAACTTTCTTTTGTGATTGTGTGGGGAGAGAACTTTCTGTACTAAATAATTTACAATTATCCAAACACAGGACATTCAATGAAAAAGTGTCCAATCAAGGAATAATTTTACGTTATGTTAAAGTTCATGACACATATATTTTCCAGTTTCATAACACCAAGAGAAAAATGTCCATAAAAACATGTTGAAATATTTCTGGGAAACTTTAGATTCTTGCAGTTGAAAATCTGTGTGTGAACTAGATATGACCCTGATCTGTTTTGCAGTCCCACCACCAAGCAGGACCAGGTCACCTCTGCGGACCAGCCTCCGCTCCCTCCAGGCTGTTAGGAACAGCCGAAGTTTAGAGAACGACGACTGCCAACCTCACCAAACCTGCCAAATCACTTACCCACCATCAGGTTTGGATCTATTTCCTCACAAAAAGAAAGTACCAACACAATAGACTGCAGATATACATCTCCCTGCATCCTTAAATGTATCTAATTCATTTTTAAAGTTCTTTTTACCTTACATGTCACGTCTGTCCAAGCGAAACAAAAAAAACACTAATTGTTTTCTCAGGTGCATCATCTGTCATAAAGGGGGCAAGCTGCTGGTCTCCATCACTTTCTGCAGCATCCACGAACTCCAATGGCTCATTGCACTCAGCGAAAGACTCCTCAGTCTGGACGACAGCCATGAAGAGACTGCAGAGGTCTCAGTCTGTCAGCCCATGCAGGATCCCTCACCCTGCTAAGGGATACCTGTCTGTTCATGGACGTGTTTTTGCCTCACCTGAGAGGTTGACCACCGTAGCTTGGACCAGAAATGGGTCATCCACTCAGAGGTGAAAGGTGTCAACACTGAATCCCTGATGGAAATATAATAATGATGTAGAATTAAAACATAAAACATGTCATATCTTGTATTGATTTACTTGTATGCTTGCCTGCATAATCATATAAATAGCTTCAGATTGTGAAGGAATTCATGTCTGTGTTAGAATCCTTTATAGCATATCATGTTGCTCTGTGAGCTTCCATCAAATGGCCTGGGATCGGAGTCATCTTTGTCAGAGACAGATTGAAGATAAAGACACCAGAATGTAGCTGGCACTGTTGTAAGCAACACCAGACAGAAGCATCCCAGAGGCCTGGATGAAATCAGACAGTATTGTGTGAGCAAAAACCTAAGAAATGTGGACTATTGTAGAAAAATGTTGATGTCATAAGAAGGTAGAAATGTCAGGGCATCTGTATCTGTTGTACAGATAAATTCACCCACCTGAGACACCCGTGAAATAATGAAAGTGAAAAATGATAGAGGTATTGGCACAATGTGATGAATTCAAAGTTTATCAGCGTAGCAGGTCATGTAAGTGGTTCATGTAGATTTCAATGCTGATTTGAATGTGGAAGTGCAGTCAAACTTCACCTTAGTGCGGCTGATTGCAGAATAGACTATTTTCTGCAGAGTTGCTGCAACAGGAAGTGTGCAGTTTGCCATCATGTAAGAAAAGTAGTGACCTGCATAATAGGAAGCGTGCTCATTACCAAGAAATAGAGGTGTGGTTTTGGTGCAGGTTGTTCCTGAAAACTTACTGTCATTTTGTTTGTCTGTTGTTTTTGTGTTTCTCAAACTCAAACTGCAAAAGGCTGCACATGATGTTCATCAACTTTAAACTGCCTGAATACTCCCCAAAGAGCAGTTTGAGCACTTGACATCTAATGATCCTTCATCACCTACTGAGGTGATTATTTAAGGGGGAAAGCTTTTAGATGTTTATATAAATGTCTAGTACATGTTGTAACCTCTTTCAGGGAAGGTGCACTTCTCTTATTGTGTTCCAACACCTGACGTCCATGTTTACACTGGTGTGGTTTTCAACATTTCTTTGATTCATAGCAAATCTATCAAGTCAGCTTCTGTTCAGTTCTCTTTGCTCTCATCTACTTTTTGTGCCTGAATGGGATAAATACTAAAATGTAGTCAGCCCAGAATACTTTTGGAACAGAGACATTTAATAGTCTGTATACTGGAAGTACAGTTTGCTGTTAGAGTACCCTCTGCTGTTCATAATGACTGATTGCAGCTGAGGTGGTCTGACAAACACACTGTATCACTGCTTCTAGAAGACCTACAAAACTATCATTCTTTATGCTAATTAATAATACTGATTATATCTTACACTTAAAAACAGTTTGCTATTAGTTAATAAGAAAGTGATGACATAATCAGCACAACATAAAAAAGCAGTTTGATCTATTAAGAAAAGCACAGGAGTAACTAATAACAGTAATGACTGCCAACAAATGAATTGTTGAAGCTTTTCTCTGTTTAAATCTTTGTAAATATGTTCGGGTTTTGGACTGTTGGTCCGACAGAAAAATTATATTTCGAAGTCATCACCTCAGGCTAATAAACTGTAATGGGAATATGTCAGTATTTTCTGGTTTCAAATAATCATTAATTCAAGCCCGAGCCAGTTTCATTAAAGGCTCATGAAATGTGCGTTTCCTGTGATGACATGTCAAAATGTCTGCCATGATTTTCAACCACTGACCACAGTCAATAAAATCCTACAACCCAAAACCAATCATGTTTCATCTTATAATATTTCATGGTTTGGAAACTGAACTGCATGGATCTGAATCCCTCTGATCCTCTCCCGATCACTGGGACAAGCAATTTTCAGTTCCACCGCTTCAATAAACCAGTGAGGTCAATGAGGTTTTAGCCATTGGAGAGTTAAGTCTCTATCAGAATACTAAACACAGACTGTGCTCCTATAATGAATGTAAATTTCAAGCGAGGAAGAGGAAAATGATTTATGATCTCTAACTGCAGCTAAATGTTTGTCGTTCATAATATATGATTTGATGGGGTTTTTTTGTTTGTTTTTTTACAGAAAGAGCTTCAGTATGTTTATTCTATTTTTTTAATTAGTTGGGTAGAAACAACATAATCGCTGAGCTTTTTAAGAGCGCAAAGATATGAATGAGTTAAAACTGTACAAAACAACTGAACACACACTTCCATGTCAAGATACTTGATGGTACACAATATTCACTGAACATATAAAAGGCAAACTGAAATTTACAATGTACTGTGCATTACCCTATACTGTAGGTGCAGGAGGAAGCTATAACCATCATTTACAAAATAAGAACAATGTACAACATTTTCCTGAGAAATCTCATTTTCTCAGTTTAAAAACTGGGATTACAAACAATGTTTTCTTGATCCTGCGTATACAATAAAAAAAATAAAAAAATTTAACTAGTTGTCAGAGTCCATGTCGCTGTCTCCCCCTATAGATCTGAACTCTTCGCTCTCCTCGTCTTCACTGAGCTGGACCTGGGAGAGCACAGATGGGCCTCTCCTCCGTGCTTCATCTTCTTCATCTTCCTCCTCCTCCTCGCTGATGCCGTAGTCTTCTCCATTCCCCATGCTAGAGGGCTGCATCTGACTACGGCTCTCTGTCTCCTCGTAGCTGCCATAACTGAGACAGAAGAGAGGGAAGTCAAATGGGACAGCAAGAGGTGTTTTCAGTTAGAATCCTTAAGATGTTCATAAAATCAAACCCCTGATTTCAATCCAGCCTTACTGTGTATCAGAGCTGTATTAAGTTACTGCTAATACAAAATGAACGGTTCCCTACTGCCGCTGCTACTTTTAGTTACAAAATGCCTCTACCAATATAATTGGGAAAAGGACCATCTACTCTAGTAGTATTTAGAAAAAAATCTAAATGCTGATTTTCCCTGAAGGAAAATTCCCAAAAGAATAACTTTTCACGTTATTCAGAAACTTAAATTGTCTGCATATCGCTTAATAAGTGTAATGAGTTTGCATCGTTCTTCAGTATAAAAATTGAAAATATCAGAGTGGCCATAACTTCCTCCATGTCATACAATGGAGCCAGACCATTCACAAAACCACACAGAAACAATTTGGCCAGATTGTCAACATTCAACACCATCGATATTAAAACTCTGGAGGATGTAGTGAACCATCTTAATTCATCCACCTGCTGTTTTGACACCCTGCCAACCACCTTTTTCAAAAATGTTTTCAGTTGCTTGGAAATGGATGTGCTGAAAATTGTGAATGGCTCACTCCTATCAGGCATCTTTCCAAAATCACTGAAAACTGCAGTTGTTAAGCCCCTTCTAAAGAAAGGCAACCTGGATCCTTCAATTTTGAATAATTACAGACCGATCTCTAATCTTCCTTTTATTGGAAAAATTATTGAGAAAGCTGTTTTTATTCAGCTCANAAAGTAACCATCTCTTGCCACTGCTATTCAAATAACCTTTATTTTATTTTCGCCTCTTTATGTTTATTTTCTTTGTTTTATTTCATATCATACCATTAAGCTTTCTATCGTATATTCACACTATTCATTTGTCAAGACATTTAGCTATTAATAAATGTTTGTTTATCACACAGTCTGACTGTAGAGGTTTTTATTCAAAGTAAGGATCAAAGATCAATGTGTTTAGGATTCACCCCTTTAGATAATAAGACTGATCAATTTTATTTTATTTTAGTTTAACTTTTATTTTCCTTCAACCGAAGGCGGTGCCCCGTTTTAATAATATAATAATAAATCTAAGAGGTAGGATCACTACAACGCCATCGATATTAAAACTCTGGAGGATGTAGTGAACCATCTTAATTCATCCACCTGCTGTTTCGACACCCTGCCAACCACCTTTTTCAAAGATGTGTTCAGTTGCTTGGAAATGGATGTGCTGAAAATTGTCAGGCATCTTTCCAAAATCACTGAAAACTGCAGTTGTTAAGCCCCTTCCAAAGAAAGGCAACCTGGATCCTTCAATTTTGAATAATTACAGACCGATCTCTAATCTTCCTTTTATTGGAAAAATTATTGAGAAAGCTGTTTTTATTCAGCTCA